>PVIR01000971.1:45936-120615 GCA_004026965.1 Petromus typicus
GTGGAGACCCACACCCAGCAGCAACCAGTACCACATACCACAGTGCCGGGCGTGGTGGCTCACGCCTGTAATCCCAGCACTCGGGAGGCAGAGGCAGGAGGATTGTGATGTGAGTTTGAGGCTGAGCTCAGGGCCAGCCTGAACCACAAAGCGAGACCCTGTCTCCAAAAACCTAAAAAAAAAAAAAAAAAAAAAACTGTATTTTCTCTTCAGGCACTTTGCTGAAAGAAGCTTTGGCAGTCACTGGCTTTGGCTACCAGGTCACATACATGCAAGAGTGTTGGGCCTACCTGCACATACATATCCACGGGCCAGACGAGTAAGTGGACCCACAATACGGTACACATGGAAGGGGTGGGAAGCGGAGCCAGGAGCAAACAAAACAGAAGGAAAGTGTCAGCACAGGGAATACATTTTCTTTTGCATGGGGTGTAAACACGTATATGAACAAAATAATGTCAGGTAGTAATGAGGATTATGAAAAACATACTATGACTGAATCACAGGTGGTGGGATGAGGAACAAATGTTTATAGAGTGTTTGCTTCTTTGAATGTTTATATTCCCCTGGAAAAATAAATCAAGACAGGGAGAAATCAATGAAATTGGGTATCCCATTCTATTTGGGACACACTTCCCCAAAAATTACCCTCTAAATCAACAAAGTAACTTAATAGTGAACAGTGAATGGTTTTTCCAGTAGTGTGTTTGCTTCTGATACATTTATTCCTGAAAACAACAGATACACTTTTGTATTGCTTATCTTCTAAACCATCTAGTATTGTTTTAATTACCTTTTATTAACTTAAATAACAATTCCCAAAAGAATGCTTCACGTGACTACTGAGTAACAGAATCCATTTTCCTGTGTACTTCACAGAATTGTGCCCGGTTTCATCTTTTTACTAAATTCTTGAACTCTGAAGTTTATATAATAATCATAGTTTGGCCAGAGATTTAGCTCAGTGGTTCTGGTGCCTGTCTTGCAAGTACAAGGGCCCAGGTTTGATCCCCTAGTACCTACATACAATACTGGGTGTGGAGACTCACGCCCAGCAGCAACCAGTACCACATTCCACAGTGCCGGGCGTGGTGGCTCACGCCTGTAATCCCAGCACTCAGGAGGCAGAAGCAGGAGGATTGCTGTGAGTTTGAGGCTGAGCTCAGGGCCAGCCTGAACTATAAAAGTGAGATCCCTTTCTCAAAAAAAAAAATCATAGTTGAGCGATATGAAGCGAAGACAAGTAACCAAAATAGTTCTTAGTCTGACTTTGTTATTACTAAGTCCTACTGAAATGCTGCAGAAGTTTCTCAGTATATGTATTCTATGATGCTACAATACTATTAAAATAAGGATATGATGATGATATATATGTTCTTTTCCTGATGTTATATTCTGATGAAGACATAAGGGAAAAGGAATTCATTTTCTAAAGATTTCTGTGAAGAGGCAGCTACAAGGGAAAGGTGGAAGGGGGTGGGATTGGGAGATTCACAAGCCTATAATTCAGAGGATCATCTGCCAACCCTGTGTAGGAAAGATGGAGTGACACAGAAAGCAAAACTGAATTAATCGATGTATGGCCATATAGGTAGTGGTCAACAACAGCATGAGCATTAAAGAAAGAAAATAGTACACATAAATGCAGGGCAGACGATACCACAGACCAGCATGTCGATCCCCTATATCATGTGGGTCCCCCTTCCTCCTCCTGTCCTACACCTTGGGAAGTCTTGATGGGTTTTCTTTCCCATGATGCTTCAGAAGACATACTACAAATCCAACCAAGCTTCATATTACATGTTCTGCAACTTTACAACTTTGTACTTGCTCTCTTGTTGTATCATGTGAGGATATAACTGCAAGTTATTAAAGACCCTGTTTGGGTTATATGTTTAGGAAGAAAACAGTAGAGTCCTTTTTGAAAAAAAAGGATTAAAACTGAGAACAATTTTCTCAATAAATGGGCCGGGGGGGGGGGAGAGCAATAGCTTTTAAAGCACTGAGAAGAGTTGCTTGATTCAGGCAGATTTCACGTTATTGTTGTTGCATTCTCTAATGTAGGGGCAGCAAACATTCCTGTCAAGAGCCAACTAGTAAGTATTTGAGGCTCCATAGTCCAGGTGGTCTCTGTTGGCACCTGCTGGACTTCACGATTTTAGTGTAAATGATGTTAGGCAATATATAAATCGCAGAGTAGCGGTGATCCAATAAAAAGATTATTTCAGTAAATTTGAATTTCCTACCATTTCATGTGTCATCAATATTTTTCAAATTTGTTCCTAGCCACGTATAAATACAAGGAGCCATCTTATCTTGCATGCTGTACACATAGAAGGCGGGAGTTCTCCCATGGGCCAGTTAGCTGATCGGTCTTCTAAGACAGCTATCTCATAGTATGATGCACCATTTGGAAGGACTCTGACAAGGAGTGAATGACCAGCAGGACCAAAACCAGTATGTGGGTATCTACATGAATACGCATCTGTATGTACGTACCTGTATGCACATCCAGAGTGGTGTGCATGTATGAATATGAACACATTAATGTGTATTTATATCACCCAAGGAATCCATCACATGGACTTGAACATGAAAATTGTCACTATATACGTTTTTAACCATCTACATACAGCTAAAATTTCTTTGTAATTCACTTATGTAACAAATTTCTGGAGTGAAAAAAAGGTAGCAGAAGTTCTGATGCTTTATATTTCATTTCTAAAGCCCTTATATTTTATGTCTTCTATTAAGTTACTTCAGCTACCTTATAGAGGAATAAACACATATTTATGGAGCATTTCCTGCGTACATAATAGCATGCTAAACCTAAGACTCAAATGCTTGTTTTCAGCATTACTATCAAAAAATTAAGTTGAATAGGGGCCAGAGATTTAGCTTAGTGGTTCCCGTCCCTGTCTTGCAAGCACAAGGGGCTGGGTTTGATCCCCTGGTAACCACATACAATACTGGGTGTGGAGGCTCACACCCAGCAGCAACCAGTAACACATACCACAGTGCTGGGCATGGTGGATCACGCCTGTAATCCCAGCACTTGGGAGGCAGAGGAAGGAGGATTGCTGTGATGTGAGTTTGAGACTGAGCTCAGAGTCAGCCTGAACCACAAAGCAAGACCCTGTCTCAAAAAAAAAAAAAAAAAAAAAAAATTAAGTTAGAGGTTTTCCAATAATTCATGATTGATACAAATTTCAAACACTTATTTGTTCATTTACTTATTATGGATGTGAAAGCTACGGAATGAAAAGCTTAAGTCTAGGAGCTAAAAGAAATCCTAACTTCCCCTGAAAGCAAAAAGGTGTCCTTCAGGAAATGTAACATAGTTTTGCTCCCCTTGTTCTACCTTGTCCTCCAGCCTCCCTCCACACCAAATGAGTATTCAGAGGAAGGGGAAGCCAGATGGTTTTAGGGATTAGCAATGAGGAAAGGACCAAGTTTCACCTCAAGGTTGTTATTAAATTCTAGTGCGGATTGGCAGGGATACAAAATCAGGGCCATCTGAGAGCTCTTTGGGAGTCTTGGTCCAGTTCCTAATGAACAGGTGTTGACATGGAAAAGCTGCCTACACCACGCACTGTGGGCCAGAGCTGCTGCAGGCACGTAGGTGCACTTAAGCTGCCCCAGGACCTCCTTCCACCCGAGCAAGCGCACACTCAAATCTGTCCTCCAGCTCTCAGTAACCGTAACAAACCAAATAAAACCAATCAATAAAAGTTTAAAAGTGGAACTCTCTTCCGCACAGGTGGTGATTTCACAACATTTTTCTCCACTCTAAAAGTTCTCTCCAAAGTGTATATAATTTAAATGAGATCCTAGTTGGATTCCAGGAAGTTGCGGTACCCACTTGTATATACGCCCAAGCATCGCACACTGCCTGGCCCACGACCCACTGCTGGATGGTGGATACCACAGTCTAGTCAGTGGAAATAAAATACACATGAGAACCTCTAATATGGTGGCTTTTTTGGTAGTCATGATACTAAAATTTAGTAAGATTTAGTAAAATTTAGTAAGATTTACCGGTGAGAATTCTAAGACTTACTAAACAGAAACAGACACGTGACAGACCTTCCTCTCTGTGAGATCATCTCTTACACCTGCAGGACAGACACAGGTGAGCACAGCTGCAACAATGTGCCTCTTAATGACTTCACAGCCTATCACTATTAGTTATAGGAAAGAAATAAAAATACTAATGCTGCCTTTTGACCATTGTGGTTTTATTAAAGTAAAAATGTCATACTTGTCAGAAAATAATTACTCCCATTTCTATGAGTAATTGTCAGTGCAAACAACAAGACCTAAAATCCTAAAAGTACCTACTGCATTTTGCGAAGTCAGGTTCCACCACGGTGGCAAAAAACCCAGTCTTCTCGTGAGGTGACCGCTTTGAGTTTCAGTCGCCTCCATGGGTGTGATGGAACTCGACAGCTCATATGTACAGTGTAACAATAACAAAAGTCAGTTTTTTAAAAATAAAAGCAGATTTTCAAAAAAAATGCACTAACACTTAACATTTCAAATTATCAATTAAAAAAAGGAAAATGTCATTTGAGAGACTCATTAAAGAGAATATATGACCAAGAGTAATTATGCAGCTTTCAAAAATGGGTAACTGTTAGCTAGAGATTTTATGATAAACCTTGAATAAATCACAGAGAAAACTGGTACTCATATCATATATTTGAGTCTGAAATATTATAAACTCTGGGACTTAAAAAGGAAAATAAACAACATACTGAGGATATTATAAGTGAAATAATACTGTATGATCCCATGGTCTGATTTACCTAAAATAATCAACTTCAAAGAAAAAAGAGTGGAATGGTGATTCCCTGGACAAAAAGAGAGGAGGAAATAGGTTCTTATTAAGGATTCATGCAAAGTTCCAGGCAAACAAGAATATGCTCCAGAGAGCTACTGTACAACACTGCACTAGAGGCAATGATACTGTATAGTTTGTTAAGAGGGCCAATCTCATGTTAAATGTTCTTACCATAGTAAACGCATCACCATAGTAAAACAAACACATGAACGAACAAAAACTGCCACTCAGGAAACACAAGGTAAGTGGAAAATTTTAATAGGAAGGAAATTTTAAAATAATCATGCCGCCAAAATTCAGAAATGGTCACCATTACTCTTCTGTTATTCTTTCAAATCTTTTTGTTTCCATATATTTAAATGTAATCATTTACCCAAAACAATCATTAAGTGCTTCTAAAATCTGCTTTAAAATGTTACACATATATATTTTTCACACCTATACAAGTCATCAATCACTTTCCTATTAATTTTTAAGTTCTATATAATATTTCACACAATGAATATGCCATATCTAAAAAAATTCCTCTTCTATTTACACTACCTCCAATTTTTCTAATAGAAAAATGATGCTATAAGTGCCACTGATCCCCAGAAGGATTCACACACCAATAAGTAATTTAGAATAAGTTCTGAAGATAAACCTAGAGAAAAGTGAGCACAACTTAATGGCTAAGCTGAAACGCATACTTAAAGTCTGTGGAATTGAGCTGCATTTCCATCATCCTGTATCCAGCTCCATTTATATTTTTTGTAATTTGAAAGATTGAGCCCAGGGTCTTGCTCATTTTAGGCCAGCCATCTATCACTCCACTCCACTTCCACATACAAATTAGACTGATATTTTTCTGTATCCTAGGATGGTTCTCTGTGCAGGTGGAATTAGAAACCTTGATAAATATATTGTCTATGCTAATCCAAATTGCTTGACTTTCACTTCACTTAAAGTTTATCACAAAGCTGTAAGTTAAGGTCCAAGCTGTGAATTTCTGAAGTTACAAAGTATTTCTTAAAACTGAAATGCTTTATGGTCATACTCGTGCTGCACTCTGAATTACTGAGGTATTATGGACCATGTAGTTACAGTATCAGCCCTGATAAAGCTAGACCCTCACTTATTTGGAGATGTGTGGATAAACAAAACATTAACAATAATAGTTAAAATATTAATGGGGAAAATATTTTTATGAAACCCTAAAGAAACTTTATATTCAGGAAAATTCCAGGAAAGATGCAAAAGGACTGCCTCATCATAACATTTGTAATAGATAATTACACAAAGTGCCAAATTTACAGCCATCTGTTTATAATAAGACACCTTAGAATACAGAGGACTAAAAGCATGGTCTTAAATGCACACTCATTTAGAATTGCTGGTAGTCTCTTAGAGCACTGCCAAGCCAGTACATGAGCAAGTCCAGTGCCATGACAGACACGTGGCCTGTCACCCACTGTCCTAGACAACAGCCCAAGCTCCAGGCACAGAGTCACCCAGAAAACCGGAAGCTACCCAGAGACCCCAGTGTGAGCCTACTTGAATCTAAGAACTGCCGTTCTGACCCCAGCCCAGGGCTTAACTACCAACAATTATTTATTACCTTAGGCTGCTACTTTTAGGGTGATCTGTTACACAGCACAGCTAGCTAAGTAACACTAAAAAGCAGAGACAGAGAATCAGTACTGTGAGGCATAGAAAAGGAGGTACCATTAGAAAGTCAAAGATGTTAAAAAGAGACATGAATGTTATGATCAAATTTTTGTCAGCAAACTCAACATTTAGATAAAATGAATATATTCTAAAGTTTCAACTTATTAAAACTGATATGTGACATAAAAGATAAATTGATATATTTTTAAAGAAATAATGTTATTAAAAATAATTACACAAATAAAATATATTCATATGATTTTACTGATGAGTTCTAACATTTTGGGGAAAAACAACTAAAATTATAATCAATTCTTTCACGAAAGAGAAAACTATCAACCTGTTTTACTAAACCCAAATAACAAAACTATCAAAGAAATTATAAATGTGTTCACATATGTGCACAAACTGTATTAAAAAGTTAAATTTAACAACTTAGTTGAGATTGTCTCAAAGATGCAAAGATTGTTTAAAATTTACAAACCAATCAAGATAATGTATCATATAAATAAAAAAAAGGAAAACACATCAAATCATTTCAGTGGATACAATGATTCCACAAAATTCAATATTCAATTATAGTATTAAAATGGAATGAAACAAAACCTCATCAAATTAGGAATAAGAGGAAACATGAAATTTCCTTTGATTGGTAAGGAATGTTAATGAAAACTCTATGAAGTTGTGATACTAAATGTTTTCCATCTTTAAAAGATTGAGAACATGATAGTTTGTTATTCTTAATACTTTCATTCACCAGTATCACCAGAGATGTTAGCCAGAGTAATATGCCAAAGAAAAGAAAGCCATAAAAATTAGAAAAGAAAAATAGCAGATTGTTTGTACATGATATTTCTTAAATGTAGAAAACCCCAAATAATTCATAAAACAATCTCTAGACCTGAAAAATCACATTCACTTGGTTTCAATACAAAATATCCATTCATAAAAAAATCACCTGTATTTTTATGCTATCTGCCAATGATTTGAAAGTAAGTTTTAAAATTTTCATTTTCCTGGAGATTTAAAAAATATTTTATTTTCAAATAAGCTATAAAAATAACAGTATAAATCCTTCATCCATCTTCCTTTACTTGTAACATCTTACAGAAGTTTTCATAAATATCAAAATCAGGAAGTTGGTTTGGGTACAGTCTCTAGACCTTATTCAGATTCTGCCAACTTTCGCATGCATTCACTCATGTGTAGGTGTCTGTATGCATATTTCCATGAAATTTTGTTGTACCCATGGGTTCTTATCACTGCAGAATGGAATATGTAACAGTTTTATGTCTAGGAATAAACTCCTCTGTTTTACTTCTAAAGATAATAAAAGAAATCTGATTGTCTGCTTGGATAAATAAGAATATAACATTCTGGTGAATATAATCTGGGTTTTTTTTTTTCCCCCTTCTCCTTCCCTCTATTCCTCTTTCCTTCAGGATATACAACCTCATTTTTTAAGCCACCAAAAGCCATGACATACTTAGGAATAAATTCAATGAAGGATATATAAATCCTCCACATTGCAAATTATAATCATTACTGAGAGAAATTAAAGGAGCCATAAATTAAGGTAGATACACACCATATTTATGGATTGGAAGAGCCAATATTATTAAAGTGCTAGGGCTGGAGGTGCAGCATATGCTTAGCATACATGAGGCCATGGATTCAATTGCCAGTACCAAACAAAATGCAGATTTTCTGCGAATCTACAGAACCGATGTTGTCTCAGTCACAATGCCATAAGGCTTTTTAAATAAACTCATTATAAAATTTAGACAAGAATATAAATAGAATATCCAATGCAAGCCTGAAAAATAATAACAAAGGTAGAAGATTTGTACTACCTGAATTTAACCTGTCAAAGTAACTACATAGAAAAGATAATCATGATGTTATAGGTGGGCAGGAAAAGCCCACTTGGAGGTTAGTGTTGCCAGAGGAGAAAACGACCCCACCCACAGAGGATAAGCAGCAGTGAGATAGTGTAAGTAGGCATCAGACTGCTATTCTAAGTATGGTACTAGTCACTCTAGCCATAGGATAAACTATCAGTGCTTGATATTTTAAATAGATGTTAGCCTCCCAGGGTGGGGGACCAAGATTTTAATCCACCTCTCCTGGAAAAGACTCTAGATAAAAATTCTTGTACACTTGTTAAGTGACTTGATTTCTCACTGGTTCCCTATTTAATCAATATTACCTGAGCAACTATACTGGTTGCAGTCTTATTAGTTGATCATGGTTTTTCCCATTTTGTGATTTCTCATTGCACCAATGTTACCTAAATTATTGTATTTGCAATGTTACTGGTTGATTAATTTTGTTCGACTTTAAATCCGCCTCACTTCGTTGCTTTGCTCCATAAAACCCACTGGGAAGGGAGGTGGGTGGTCACTCTGAGTCCTCCTTCTGCCCCTCTCAGGCACAAGCTTTCTTTCTCAATAAAGGTTTTCTTACTCTTTACCTCCACCGTTCCTAAAATTCATTCTTTGATTTTAGAGAACACAAACTCGCGTTTCAGGTATCTTTCACATTAGGAGCTAGGCTTGCTCCCTGTAGCAATGATAGCATGGCACTGGCATATAGACAAAACCATGAAAAATCAGAAATAGGCCTACATTCATATCACCAGTTTATACTCAACAATACCAAAGTCATTCAGTAAAGGAAACCTTTGAACAAATCACATAAAATACCAAAATGGGTAAAAATAACGTTAAGCCCAAGTGTACACCATGCATTGAATAATTCAAAGAGAATCATATACCTACACTAAATACTAAAGCTATAAAGGAATTAGAAGAAAACATAGGAAAGTATCTTGGCCACGTGAGAAGAGACAAGTATTTTTAATATAGATAAAGAAAACAACTTTCAAAAAAAGAAACCCAACAACATTAGTCTTAAAGCTTAAACTTAAAGCTTTTTTTCAAAAGACACTAACAGATTAGTATCCAAAATATGTAAGAATCTCAACTCTAGGAAAAGAAAGAAATTGTATAACAAAATAGACAAGAAAGGTCAATGGACATTTCTCAAAATTAAATTAAGAATAGCTAAGAGACATGAAAAATGTATCAATTATCACTGGGGAGATACAAATTAAAACCATTGTTACGTATACACACATAAACACAGGAACACACTGTAATGCTAAGTCTTTAAAAACTAACTATCACTTGCAACAACACGGGTAGAATTGGAGAATATCATACTAAGTGCAATAAGCCAAACCAAAAAAAGTCATACTTTCTCATGTGTAAACTCAACTATCTGAACTCACAGAGAGTACAAACATAGAGGATAGTAGCACAAAAGAGTAGAATGATGATAGTCAAAAGGTGCAGGGTCTCAGGGGACAAATTTGATATTTTTTTTGAGATAAGTTGCAAGGCATGGTGAATGCAAATAATTGAGTACTCTAAGTTTTATTTAAAGAATCAAATGTTCTGAGCACAATCAATGCCAAATATTTTTTTGATGAATTCATTAACTTCACTTAATCATTCTACATTGCATTTAAAAATCACTTTATACCTATAAATATAAACAACCGTAATTTCTCAATAAACAATACAAATTAAAGTGAGGAGGCCACCACTGGGAGAAAATATTTCTGAAGACCTGAGAGGATTCGTGTTCAGAAAATAAAAATACCAGGGAGTCAAAGTTCAAAAATGAACATAAAAATATGATGTTGCTCATCATCACTGGTAAATTAAATCTACCATGAGACACCACCAACATCTACTAGAAAGGCTAAAATTAAACATTCACAAATATTGACAAGGGTATACAGAGTAAGCCCAGCTTAAATGCATTCTTAATTGAGGGTATCAGTTGTAAACCACTTTAGAGAGAGAGAAAAAAAAAAAAAAAAAAAAACACCTGACAGTTTATTTTATAATAATGACAATACCTACACTATCATCTAGCATTTCCATTCCTAGAAGTTTTTACACAATAAGAAACCCATATCCAAAATGGGTTTATATAGGAATGTTTATACCAGCTCTATGCATAAAAGTAAAAAGATGAGGGCTGGGGATTTAGTTCACTGGTTCCGGTGCCTGTCTTGCAAGTACAAGGACCCTAGTTTGATCCCTGGTAACCACATACAATACTGGGAGTGGAGACTCACGCCCAGCAGCAACCAGTACCACATACCACAGTGCCAGGCGTGGTGGCTCATGCCTGTAATCCCAGCATCGGGAGGCAGAAGCAGGAGGATTGCTGTGATGTGAATTGGAGGCTGAGCTCAGGGCCAGCCTGAACTACAAAGGGAGACCCTGTTTCAAAAAAAAAAAAAAAAGTAAAAAGCTGAAAATAGCTGAGATGTGCTTAATAGGTGAATGGATAAAGAAGCCTTAAACCATGGGGATATTCATACAATTAATCCTACTCAACAAAAAGGGAAATACATTACAATATGTTACACACAACATACTGAGTCTTTGATATTACGTGGTAGACCACCTTTAAATTTCCATACAGCTTTCATCTACCAAAATTTACAAGCCTGTGAGATAGTCAACAATGCCATCATCACTTCTGTTTTCCAGCTGACAAACATGCTGAAAAGAGCCATGGCCAACCAGGTGCCCAGGAGGATGGATTCAAACAAAGCACAAATACATGTGTATGGAAATGTCAGAGTATCTCATATTCCTCGCAATTAATATGAGTTACTAATTACAGTAAAAAGAACTTGCCCAAACTGTGAGGGCAAAGGACAGTACACTAATACCTCAGGTGATAACATTTTCCTTTAAGGAAGTGGCCAACATTTGTCACTTTGGAGGCTCAACTGTCACTGTCATTCTTCAAATCTGCTTTTGCAGCTTGGAAACAGACAATGCATAATGGATATGGCTATGGATATGGCTAAATACAACTGCATTCACAAAGTTAGGTTTGTGTGTGGCCCATGGCTGGGTGGGCTTTGGCTTCCTAATCCCTAGAGAATAATAATTTAGGCTTTCTCTTATAGAAGTTATCAACAAAGGATTTGTTGGATTTTACCTCCCTTGTAGGGTTATCATGACAAATAAGTTGCTAACACAAAGTAACAAGTACAATGTCTATTTCATTCCACATACTCAAGAGCTGTATTTTTTAATGCTGATTTCAATGACCTTGCCCTTTTTTTTTTTTCCATTCACTATTTTCACCAGAACACCTCATGGCATGAGTGGATTATGACAAGAAAACTTCTTGATGTCATTTAACATTTATCGATGATGGAAGACTTTTTATTCAACAAATAAAAAGCACTTGTATTATCAATGCAAATGTAGCATACACACACACTTTCCAAGCTACTTTCTGGGTAGCTGTGAATGTAAGAAGCCTCCAGGTTATCTATTCTTTCACAAGGACACTCCAGTTACTCAGTTTCATCCCACAGTAGAGCAAACAAATCGGCTGATTTCTGCTTCAGAGTTCTTCCTGTGTCATTTCCCCCACCTACATGATTTCATTTACTTCTCATTACCAAAAGTGTGTGTTTAAAATTCCATTGCAAACTGATCTTTTCCTTAAGTATGGGGTCCCTCTAAACTTAAATTTTCAGCCTCTCTCAAAATACCTTCAAGCAAAACATTCGAAATGTTAGCCATAACATTTATCGCTTTATCATTGTTATGCCCCAGCACAGAATTGTGAGGTTGCAAATTCACATGTCTTAATTAACTCTCTGTGTGAGTAAAGTTGCAAAGGTCTATCCTGGTATTAGGTTACAAAGAAAAAGGAATATTTCAACCTTCTTAAATGACTTACAAAAACACTATTATTAGATTGAGGATATAGCTCAGTGGCACCACACCTGCCTGGCAAACGTAAGGCCCCGAGTTTGATCCTCATTACCAGGGGAAAAAAATATAACTATAATCAAAGATCCATTTAATAGGTTGCCTTCACTATGTGCCAAGAATTATGTTAACTCATTAATTTATTCTCTAATTCATCACTACATATGGAAGACCTGCTATGTGCCAGGATTTATATAAATTATCTGGTGAGTCTATACCAAGATCCTCTGAGATAGGAACTGTAATCCTTGTTTTACAAACTATGTAAGGTGAAGCTAAAAAATGATCAGATAACTCCCAAAAAGTCACATGGCTAAGAAGTGGGGCTCTTATATTTCAGCTAATTATTCTAAAGACACTTAATAAATACTGTGAAGACTTGTATCAGTCAGATTTTCCACTGCTAAGACACAATACCTGACACCTGTACTTTAAAGAAGTAGCACTGCAGTTTGGTTAACACTTGCAGGGGATTCAATTTCTAATCCTCTGGCTCCAACTCAGCAACATGATGGCACGAAGACATGGAGGAGCTTAGATTCTGGTGGTCAGGAGCCACAGCAAACGAAGCATTCTGGAGAGAAAGGGGAAGGGACAAGAGACAGAGGCCAAGACCAGGCTCCATGAGCCACTCAGAAGCACCTAGATGGTGTGTTCTGCGATGTCCTCAGAGGTGGATCCCAATTTCAATCAAACTGACACTTTATGAGCTCCATATATATGTTTTAATGTCACTTACATAATGCATTTTTGTGCTGCTCTGCCTTTTTTTCTAGCAGGTTTGTCCCACTTCTGCTACCTGATTATCTCCCCAAAGAAGAGCAGAAGGCTTATTCCCTATGACTGCACCGAACATGTCTCCACATTGCACATGGGGAAGAATAACCACTTTTGCCCATTCTTGCCTCTACCCCCACATCACTGTCTGCTTAGGTAAATGACTTCTGAGCATTCTTCCACTGCTTGTTTTATTCCTGGGTTTTCTGGAATAAATCTAAGGAAGGTACCAGATCAGGGACTCCCTCTTCTACAGGGACTTTCCATTTTCAACTTTACAATTATGCATCATCTTCTCTGCTGCCCATGACTTCTGTCACTGCCATGAGAATGAGTGACTCTCAACAAATGACCAAAGAATCTAAAGATGGAAGAAAGCACCAACTGATCAGGTCCTCTGGGAAAACGGCGCGTGGTCTGAAGAGGCATTTCCTCCCAGTGCATGGAAAGGAAACACTCCGTCACCAGGGCCGGCTGCGGAACTGTTCCTTCTACAGCCTTCCAGCCCTTCTCAGCAGTGATGTTCTTACACTAACTCAGATCCTTCTAGGAAATCCTGCTTCGGAGATCAGCTAATAACAATGGGCATGTTAACTAATTAAGGAGAGTAAGGAGTTCAGAAAACAGACACTCACAGCAATGCTGTTATTATGTGGCTCCTGCCTCGCACTGCCGTCTGCATTATGCTGGTAGCAATGCCAGTGTACATGGAAAGACAAGTTTTAAAAAATTCTTATTACAAGTTGCCTGCTGAGTTCAAATTTCTCATTTATTTAATTTTTTTCTGTATAGCTACCACTGCAGTGAGAGTTATAGTGGTTTCTCTCTGTTTTGGTTTAATTAAAACAAAACATAGTAAAGTAAGGCCAGGCATTTAGCTCAGCAGCACTTTGCCTGCCTGGCAAGCACAGGTCTTGAGTTTGATCCCTAGTGCAAACAAATAAACAAAATAAAAATCTTAGCAAAGTTTCCCTTCACGGCTGCAGCCATGCAGCGTCAGTCTGCAGCGCTTACCAGCTGGTCCACACAACTTTCCTCCCAACCCGCACAGCAGCCTTTGCACATCTACAGTGGCCACGAGAAAAGGCCAGCAGTATTTAAACCTTTCTCACCAACTGGTGTCCCTGGTTCCACTCAGAAACTAAGTTATTACAAACATTTCTGCATATTTTACACAATGGAGAAGAGTGTCAGGGTACTTGCATGCTACATCCTTTTTTTTCCTGTCAGAAATGAGTTATTTTCTGATAAGTAAAGGATGAAAATAAAGCAATTACTGATCCACTTTCCCCTGTTTATTATTTTTAGAGAAACTGAAGTTTAGAAAGTAGCTTTTGAAAAAGACTTTTTCTAGAGATTTGGCCCCTCCATTCCTTTCGCAGAAGCAGCCTGTTTTTCCCAGAAACTCGCAAGGCCCGTCTCCCATCCTGCGCTTTCTCTTCTTCCTCTTCCTCTTTGCTTAGGCCACTTCACCCACACCTGTCACCCACACGCATGACTCACAGCGCGGGCCCCTTCACTGAGCTCCTGACCCAAAAAATGCAACTGCCTATTTGACGCCTTCTTTAAAATGCATCAAATTAAACATCCAAAAAAGAATAGAAGGTGTCTCCTACAGGACTACCATTGTCCTCTGATTAGGGAATGGCAGGCCCTTCTGCTGTGTCCCTTTGTCTTGGACTCTGTACCTGACCCCCCACCCCCCACAACCCTGCGCGGTGGCTCATCTGCACATGCGCAGTTCACCAGGTCCGCCAGCTGCTCTCCTTTACCTCCCACCTTCCCCCTTCAGCTGCTGATCACTCCTCAGCCTCCAGGATTGAGCTTACGTATTCTATTTTTAATATCCCAACTCAGTAAACTCCAGATAATGGAGATTTCATAGTATCACACATACTTCTCTTCAAAGCACTGGTCAAATGCTTCATTTTTCCTGTCTTTGTCAGCTAATGCTGGACTTTCTTACAGAGTTTTAGCTCAAAGATGGAATAGGCACTTCCTGGTTGTGTTCACGGATGTATTACATAGATCTTAGCGTGCTCAATGCTTTATGAGTGATTCTCTTTAAATACGCGACGAAAAAAAGAAAGGAAAATGCCTATGCCTCTCAAAGTTATGAGGACAGGAGACGAGGCACTTAGTCTCCATTTGATTGCCCGTCTCCTGGGCAGATGTCTTGACTGCCTTTCTCAGTCTCCTTGTTGCTAAGTGAGGTCTTGTGACTAAGACCAAAAGAAAAGGTGGGTTCCGACTCTGGAGAAGAATGTTGAGTGAAACAGCACCAGAGTAGACTAGAGAGAAGCCCAGCGCCCATAATCAAATGCTTAAACCTCAAAGAAGCCAGCACTGCCCTGTGCTGGGGAATGACTTCCAACAGTAACTGTTGCTGCCTCAGTTTCCATACTGCTAGAGTCTGGAAATGAAGATAAAAGAAATACTCACTGTGTTTTTATAGAATGAAAGAAATATTTGTGAAGTACTTAAACTTGTAAATACTGTATAAATATCTAATAAAAAATAAGAACTAAAAGTCAAGCAATGAATATAAGTTGTGCAAAGTCTATTTCATGGACCTTGCAGTTTTTGTACTGAAGAGAAATTACTTTTAACCTCTAATAGGGCTACAAGTACTGTGGAAGAAATAAAGTTCAAAAGACCTAACTGGACCAGTGAGAAGGTCAATAAGGAGGGGCATTCTTATTGGATGCTTGTTACTATGCATTTGAAGAGACATCCCTAGCTACAGATTAATCAAACCATGTGTGAATGAATGGTAATATATCAAAGTGACATGACTAAAGACAAGATGCCTAGAATAAACTTGACTCTCAATGTGCCAGCATTTGAACTGGTGGACATAGCCTTCCCCAGAGTGGGTGAGCCTCATCCAACTCTGTCAGGCAACAGTAAAACAAAGGCAATTCACTTCTCCCTGTCAGATGACTGCAGCACACAGCTACCCAGCTTAGCTCTCAGGCCTTCCTAGCCCGGAAATCTAGAACAGTCACTCTGGTTCTCTGGCCTTCAGAGTGGGTGACACCACTGGCTTTCCTGGTTCCCAGTTTGTAGGTACAGGTCGTATGTTTGAGGTCATTTCTGATAAAATATATTCTGCTGTTTCTGATTCCCTAGAGAGCCCTGACTAATGCAAATATTAAAATTTTATATATATAATATAATATATATAATGTGTGTGTGTATATATATATATATATATATATATATATATATATATATATATAATCTGTCAGTCACTTCCTAACTACAGGAAAGGTTGAGTCATAGCCCCTCTCTGAGAGATGATGCTATCATTTTTAATGCGACCTCCCCACTTTTTTGACTGCATCCAGGCCACAGAAAATGTGCAACATGTAAATGACAGATTTTCTCTTTCTAATGACAAAACTTTCTATAAGATTATGGTCATTTAAACATGCATGTTTCATCTCTCAAGTCACATGAGGGCAGATTCCACACCTCATTTATCTTTTTAAACCAACCTAGCATATCTTGTATATAATACTCATAAATTGAAAGAGTAAATGAATTTATAAAATAAAAGATCACCCAGTCTGTTTTTTAATAATCCCCTTCCCAAATTTGGAAAATAGTAAAGTCTGACTTTACAGAACTGAAAGGTGAAGTTTAAAATAATTATCACCTTTCTATGACACTAATCCTAAGTATTTTATTTAAAAAGGTGATTGTGGAAATTCTAGCCACCTCTTCCCCCTTCACTAAAGTTTTATCAACTTGAATGAAAACTTCATTCTGGAAAGTCTACTGAAAGTGATGTTGAGTTAATAAAAATAGCCTGTTCCTTCTTTGGACCTTACTGCACCAAGTACACAGTACAAGAATTCATAAAATGAGTATGAAAACGTGGCTTCCATTTTGCTTGATGTTAGTACATACTGTACCTGTAAGACTTCTATGTCAAGTGCCTCAGCTAAATTCTGCACAGTATGTGCTTCCAAGGATGATTAAAACTTTTATTATACTGACAGTCTTCTCTAGTTTCAATCTAGATAATTTCTTTCATTGAAGACAACATAAAAATCTCTAAAACCTCTTGCTTGAATTCCCATATAACATCATTCATTATTAAATGTCATATTCAACTTTTGGAAATTGGAGGTGATGTAAAGTTAAATATTTAATCTTTCAAAAGTATGGAATATTTTAATTTCACTGACCAACATTGGGTTACTTAAAATTTTTGTATCTTCTTAATGGATTTTTGGTAATTCAACCACAAACAAAGCCCTCATAACATCTCAGTACACACAGAAAAAACATTTGACAAAGTCCAATACCCATTCGTGATAAAAACAATAGAGAAAATTGGAATAGAACATTTTTATCTCAATCTGATAAAAACTAACTATAAAAAAACCCACAGCGAGGGGCTGGGGATTTAGCTCAATGGTTCCGGCGCCTGTCTTGCAAGCGCAAGGACCCGGGTTCGATCCCCGGTTACCACATACCTATACTGGGTGTGGAGACTCACGCCCAGCAGCAACCAGTACCACATACCACAGTGCTGGGTGTGGTGGCTCACGCCTGTAATCCCAGCACTCGGGAGGCAGAGCCAGGAGGAGGATGGCTGTGATGAGTTTGAGGCTGAGCTCAGGGCCAGCCTGAACCACAAAGCAAGACCCTGTCTCAAAAAACCTTAAAAAAAAAAAAAAAAACCCACAGCGAACATCATATTAAAAGATTAAAAATTGAAAAGCTTTCACTCTAAAGTTTGGAACTAGATACGAATACCCAGTACCACCACTCCTATTCAATATTTTTCTGGAAATATTGGCCAGAGTAATTAGACAAGAATAATAAAAAAGAATAAGAACAGGAAAGGAAGATATTACTTGCCAATAATATGATACTCTATGTAGCATATGCCAAAAACTCCACCTCCTAGAATAACCAAATTCAGTAGTATAGAAGAATAGAGAGTCAACACTCAAATATCAATAGTATTCATGTACACAAGTAACACATCCCCGAGAGAGAAATCAGGCAAACACCACCTTCAAAATAGCATCAAGAAAGATAAAATACTTAGGAATCAATCTAATAAAGGAAGTAAAAAATCTTTACATTGAAAAACTGTAGTACTCTAGAGGACAAATAGGAGAGCAGAAAACAGAAAAATATTCCTTGTTCTTGGATATCCAGGACCAACAGAGTGGAAATAGGCACACTTCCAAAACCATTATACAGATTTAATGCAATCTTGATTGAAGTATCAAGAATGTTCTTTATAAACTAGAAAAAACCATCCTCAAATTTATGGGGAACAGGAATAGACCAAGAATACTAAAATGAATTCCAAGCAACAAGAGCAAGGAAGGGAGCATTACAATCCCTGACTTGAAAATTATACTACAGATCTTCTGTGATAAAAACAGCAAGGTAGTATAAAAAAAGAAAGACCCAACAGTCAATAGAACAGCATAACAGGGGCAGAAACAATTCCAAACACATTCTGCTACCTTATCTTGGACAAAGGGACCAGACACCTTCACTGGAAGAAAGATAGCCTCTTTAATAAACGGTACTGAGAAAGTTGGCTTTCCACATGCAGATAATTAAACCTACATCCAACTCTCTTACCCTGTGCTAAATTAAAATCAAAATGGATCAAAGATCTAAAGATGAAAATCAAAATACTTAATCTGATAGAAACTAGGATAGGTAAAACTCTTCAATACGTAAATCTGGACAAAGACTATAAACAAAACTGTGACAGCACAGGAAATATTAGAAAGAATCCAACAACTGAGATCACATCATATTAAAAACCTTTCAGAAAACCAAATAAACTGCCAAAAAAGTGAAGAGACAATGAAGATGAGAAAAATTTTGAGCCAGGTATTCCTCAGGCAAAGACCTATTATCTAGAATATATAAAGAACTCAAAAAAAAAAAAGAATCAGCCACCACAGATGTAAAGATCTAATCACAAAATACAGCTGAAATGAATAGACAATTCTCAGAGGAAGAAGTAAAAACAGCAAATAAATATACAAAAATGTTCAACATCACTAGTCATTTGAGAAATACAAATTAAACAACAATGAGATACATTCTCACTGTAAAAGAATGTCTGTCATCAAGAAATTAACTAATAATAAATGCCGGTGAGGCTATGGGGAAAAAGGAACCTCTTCCAATGTTGGTGGAAGTGTAAACTGGTACAAACACAATGGAAATCAGTATGGAAAGTCTTTAAAAAAAAAAAAAACACCTAAAAGTAGCGGCTCCATTTGACTCAGTTATTCACCTTCTTGGTATCTTCCTGAAAGAGTTAAAAGCATCATATCACAGAAATATGTGCATATCCATCAGCAAAACTGATAACAGGTAAACCTTGTAAACGGTCCAGATACCCATCAACAGGTGAGTGAAGAAAACGTGCTTATTATATACAATGGAGAACAAATTTGCCACAAAGGATGATAAACCTGAGGCATTTTTAGGTGAATAGATGCACTCTAGCAGCAACATTTTAAGATAAGTAAATTGGACATTCTGGTTTACATATTTTGTTCCTTCTCTTTTGTAACACAAATGTTAAAAAGATCAAAATGGATGATAGACATTGGAAAATAGGAAGAAAATGTTCATATGAGAAGGGAAACAAGAGGTAGGGAAAGAGAGGAAAGGAAAAAAAAAGAAAATAGAAGGTAAGTGAGGAGGTGAAGAAGGGTCAAAGGAAAGGGAGGGAACTGGGAAAAAAAGAAGAATCAAGATGTATTACATCCAAGTACAAGTTCTCTACACTGAATGTAATCAGTATGTACGTCAAAAGTGTACCCATAAGGTAAATTAAAAAATAAAAAGTATGGGACAGTAATTGTATCCTACCAAAAAGGAGCTGGAAATGTCTAATTCAGAATGATAGCATGCATTCAATAACTATATAATAAAGTAAACATTAACTCTCAAAAGTTCTGTAAAATTCATAAAAATGGAGCATAAAAATAAATACTGACAGTACAATAGACAGGCTCTTTGTCGCTTCTGATTTTTAAGATATTTCTAATCTAAAAGAGTTATCACAGTCTAGAAACAATAGCACTTTAAAGCATATTTATGCTTCTCACATAAAGGATGCCTCTAAGAGATCTGCTCTGCTGAACTGACTCAATCCTCTCCATTCTTAGTGTCCACTAACCTAGTTCCCCAGGTGAGGGCAGCACAAACCTGTCCCTGTTAGAGTTCAGTCACTCAGTGTAGTCCCTGCACCATGAGAATTGGACTCCAGAACATAACTGGAATACACAGACTCCATGAGTATTTCTCAGAAGCATACAAGCTTATTTATAGCAATTAAGATCGATCTTCAAAGTGGTTCAACAACAAAAGGCATATAAGAAATAACTCCAGTCAAGGACTGCTCTTAAAAATAATCACCAAGTAGAAAAGGTGGAAATCAGGGAAGGAAGCAAAGGAGGTGGCTTTGGAGAGTGGATAGAGGTCTGAAGGAATGTCCCTGCTCTGCTTTCCACCCTGGACTCTTACAAGTCATAGTGCAATGTTGGCAAAAATATCATCTTCGTTATAGTTCTCAGGATTGAACAGGGAGCCTTGTGCATGCTAGGAAGCCCTGTAACTGCTTAGTCTCTTTGGGCTGAGGTCACAGAACATTCGTGATGATCACAACCGCCCGTGAGGGAGGTACAGACAGACAGCCTCACTGTACTTGCCCCGACATAATGCGAGGAGGTTAGGAAGGCCAAGAGTGGGCGGTGAGATCACAGGACATTATAAGAGTATGCACTGACTTTGCCCCACTTCCAGCAGGAAGGTGAAGGAAAGGCATTCCTGGGGAGGTCCTATGAGTTCACACAAGAGGAAGTGACACTGGAAATCCAGCGCAAGGAGGACCGGGGAAGCAAGGAGTACTGGTCTTCAGCGCCAGCTACCTGCAAGTCCCTGTCCCCTTTTAGCAAGGCCAGGATGCAGAGCAAGCTATAGGTGGCCATCTCTCTGACCCATAGGACTGATGGAAGCAGCAGCAGCCTTCACAAATGCTCAGATACAAGGCAGGGAGGAGGAAGCAGCACATCAGTGTTGTGAGGACCACAGCAGAATGCTGCAGATAGAACTCCTAGACTCTACCATCTGAGGGCGTTACGGCCATCCACATAGCACAGAGAAAAGATCCTTCAGTTCTGCCAGCCAGAGAGAAGCCCCGCAAGATTACACAAAGGCAGCCCCATCCTCTTCTCCCTCCGTGGGATTCAACCCCAGTGTGGCCAGTAGTGGAGGAGGGGTATAAGTGCACAGTAAGAAAGTGGGAACAAAACTACACTTCCATTCCATTTCCGCAGGCTTCCAATCAGACTGCTGTCACAAGAGGGAGAAGGCCTGCTCAATGACATTGAATCTGTTCTTTATATAATGAAAGCTTTTTGAAGACAGAGTGATCAGAGATCTTTTCTTTTTGAAGTAACCAAAAAATGTTGTGAAGTTGACCCAGTATTTCATCAGAGCAGCAAACAGCTTCCTCCTGTCTCCAAATACAGTTGTGTCTGACTCATAAATCTTGTCCAAACAAATACGGATGCACTTATACACATATTTTGGTTCTATAGTGCCCTGAGTACTTTACCCATCTTGAAGTTTATATGTTGAAATTCTGTCCCTCAAAATAATGTTGTTAGGAGGTGGGCACTTCTAAGAGGGGCTTAGGTTATAAGAGGGAAGCTTTCATGGATGGACTATATATAATGTGGTAGTCAAGTGCATTCAAATTTTTTAAATTAAAATGAAAAATGAATCTCTTCATTCATACTAATCACATTTCCAGTGTCCAATAGCAACCTACGTCCACTAGCCATTGTATTGGACAGCACAGAACATGACATGTTTGCCACACCAAAAGTTGTACTTTACATCTCAATTTCACAAGTTTAAATGGTTTTACTTGTTATAATCCTCTAAATCATAGGCTTAAAATTAGGTAATTAGGTAATTCTGCCATAAAGTTGATTATAAAATTTGTTCTGGAGAGGGCCAAGGATTTAGCTCAATGGTTCCGGCGCCTGTCTTGCAAGCACAAGGGGGGTTCAATCCCTGGTAAACCACATGCAACAATACTGGGCGTGGAGACTCACACCCAGCGGCAATCAGAACCACATACCACAGTGCCAAGCGTGGTGGCTCACACCTATAATCCCAGCACTCGGGGAGGCAGAGGCAGGAGGATCGCTGTACATTTGAGACTGAGCTCAGGGCCAGCCTGAATGACAAAGTGAGACCCTGTCTCAAAAAAAAAAAAAAAAAAAAAGAAAAGAAAAGAAAAGAAATTGTGCTGGAGAGAAAATGGCACTGTCCTGAACCAGGAGAATGACTGATGGAGAGTGATTTTTAAAAAAGGAAGTCTGAGGAGTCAGGGGTAGGAGAATTTCCAGACTGATTGGTCAGGAAGATTTGATGTAGAAGACATTCTGCTACATGTGGTAGGTATAAAAGAATCATACTCATTAAACAGTGCTGAGTTGGCAAGAAGTTGTTTGAGACCTAGAAGAGATCTCTAGGGAATCTCCACACAGATCACAGAAAAGTGAGTCATGGAGGAGACTGGAGACAGAAGGCTATGTGGAGTTGTCTTAAGGAAAAGTTCATCATTAAGCCAAGATTCAAGTGGTTTGAGAACAGCAACTTCATCCAGGCAGCAGAGGAAAACAGTTTAGAGAAATGTCACAAACATTTCTCTAACACTTGGAATGAAAACATACATAGAAGCTGACTTGTCAAACTAGCTTATTAACACAGACTTCATTCCTGGAACATGGGGCTTCTTCTATATAGGCGTGGTGTTTCAGATGATAGTTCTGATCTCAAAACCAGACGTCTGAGCATGTATTGCGTGGAGGCGATTTTGACCCAATGGGGGCTTCAGAAAAAGATCAGGTTAATGAGCTCTCCTAAGTGGACAGCACTCTGCAGAAAGCATAGGGAAAACCTAAAGGAACATAAAGACTCTTGGCCCAAAGCTTATTGATACTATTGGAAGAGGCTAGATCGGCAAGTGGATGACAGAACAGAACAATAAGATCCACCAGAGAAAACTAGACTTTACCTGTTTACACGGGATGTCAGGGCAGGAGCATATGGATGTTAAGTTTTTTAGTTTGAATATTCTGAGACTCATGGGCCTTGGAAAAAGATATCCATGGAGACCTACTATGAAGATAATCACCTGCAAAAAAGCTAACACCTGGGCTCAGTGCTACATAAAGGGTCTTTTAACAGTTTCAAGCGCTTTTATCACATACACGCTTCCATATCTTAAAGTCAGAACATCTGGTGCTATTTATAAGGCCTACATCTTACTAACAAGTAAGGAAAGGTGATTTTACCTGGAATATTTGTGCAGTCTGTTCCTCGTTCAGTTCTCACAGCCTGAGTTCTGACTCATTTCTCAGGCAGAAGATTGCAGCAGTCTTCCAAGTGACCTCCTTACCACCAACCTTACCCTCCTAAAATGCACTGGTCCGGTTAGGATCAGAGTGGTCTACCTGAAGCATAATCTGGACTATGTCAGAGTCCATCTGAAACACAGTTTCTGACTATGCTTTTCTAATCTTTCCCCTCTTTCACAGCCCAGGCTCAGGAAGCCTATACCATGCTGATTTGTGCTCCTGCCTATAAGAGCTTTCGTATTTCTTTTCAGGTGAATGTTGCCTCATCTGTCACATCCGCGCCGGCCTTCGCTGAACCACCAGGTTGCCCAATTACCCTCTTTTTCTTTGCTGTCCGAATTACACATTTATCACATGATTAATATTTTTTGCTCAGGTCTTTTCTATATTCCTTGAGGAAAGGTGAATTTTATCTCCTTTGTAATGCCTAGGTCAGAATTATGCCTTATATTTTTACGAGTTAAAATGAATCATTAACTAGATCTAACATCTGCCCTGAAAGAATAGAGTTTATGCATAGGCTACATAGCATTTATACCTTAACTGAAGGTTGGCTATTACAATCAATTCTATCAGTAGGTCTACATTTAAATCCAAAGCTTCTACTAATTTAAGGGACACTCTGCTGACAAGCTTGTTGAAACATAGCTTAGACAAAGCATAAAAGAACTCAGAGGTGCAGATCAGTTGTTTATTAATCATGCTTGGCTGTGCTTAGTTCCACAGCATTCCCACTACTGAAGAAGCACAAGGGCTACGGGATGGGAAGACACCTGTAATCTCAGCTCTCAGGAGGCTGAGGCAGGAGGATTGCTATGAATTTCAAGCTAATCTGGGCTCTATAGTGAGTTCAAGGGCAGACTTTACTGCAGAGCAACATCCTGCCTCCAAAACAGAGCAAAGCGAACAAAAGCACGAGGAACAAATATAGTTTTAGGCACATTTCCATATACTTATTCACAACTGCCAACAAGTATCTGCTGAATATCTTCTACAGACACAATTATTCCACTTTCACACGATTAGCAAAGTATGTAATAATCAAAAGAGACCACTCTAAATTCTAAGGGACTTGCTAGGAGATAGAGACCTCCTACTGCTATGCAAGTTTACTGATATAAACATTTGTCTCAAACAGTAAAATCTAAGCCTGTGGGAAAAAAAGCTAAACTATTTATAAAATCCCTATCTTTGGTATTTTGGTTTTATTTGGATTCAGCAACATATTTTATTCACTGCTAGGTTAAAAAACTTGAATGTTTCCTCTTGCCTTTCATTAATTTGATTTGTAAATACTGCCTATTTCTTTTTTCCTTTCCCAATCAGTAATGGCTTTTCTACAGTTATTGCAGTAAGAGAAAATTTAAAAATGCAAGCAAGCTTGTACAAGCTAATCAAGAGGAGCTTTGTCAAAGATTTAAAAAGTTCTCAGTCCAATAACTATAATGAATAGAATAAAAAGCTCATGTGGGAGTGCTTTTCAGAGGCTTTAAGTCTGAAAATTTTGTATCACCTTCCATATACATGAACAAAATACATGCTGCCCAAATCTGAATGTATGTTCAACAAGGCATTTCATAACTGTTTACAGTTGTGAATGAACAATTTTTTTTTTTTTTGAGACAGGGTCTCGCTTTGTGGTTCAGGCTGGCTCTGAGCTCAGCCTCCAACTCACATCGCAATCCTCCTGCCTCTGCCTCCCGAGTGCAGGGCGTGAGCCACCACACCCGGCACTGTGGTATGTGGTACTGATTGCTGCTGGGAGTGAGTCTCCACACCCAGTATGGTATGTGGTTATCAGGGGATCAAACCCGGGTCCTTGCACTTGTAAGACAGGTGCTGGAACCACTGAGCTAAATCCCCAGCCCGAAAGAACAATTGTTAATTCTGCAGAATAGTTCGGTATATGGAGGGGAAGGGTCATACCCTAAACTCTACTTGTTAATACCAAAGATGCTTCTCCTCACTGTGGAAACCAAAACATTTCTACATATGTCTAAAGGGTCCTTAAAGATTTCCAGTTGGAATTTCCTATGTTGATAGAGCGTGCCAGACTGCCAGTGCTTTTCCATGATCGAGGAAGCTCAGAAGACAATGCAAGTCTGTTGGAAGGGTTTGGTTCAAAGTGTTGAGCTGCCTATCTGTGATGATCCATTACATTTAGGGTGACCACAAATCCTAATTTGGCCAATTCTGGTCCATCTGTCCTTCCCACATAATTGTCAATAGCACTCTCTGTCTTACAGTGTGTTTAATTATATATGGTTACCTCTGTGATTTTGAGATTCATTGGGAGAGATGTGACAAGGTCAACAATAAAGGGATCTAGAAAACTGGTTTTAGGGAAAAATCAACTGTATCTTTTTAAAAATATCTACCAGCAATGTGCATATATAAACCACTCTTTAATATATATTCAATAGTACAGATCACACTCTGGCCTGATCCTCAGGGCTGCAAAACAAAGCAGACAAAATACAACCACCACCAATGACCAAGGTAGAGGCAGGCTCTACACTAAAAGTAACCATAAGCTAGGTATGATGCACTTGGAAAGGCTGAGGCAGGAGGATATCAAGTTCGAGTTTAACCTGGGTAATTTATTGACGAGGAGAGATTATCTCAAAGGACAATAATAAAAAGGGCTAAGGATGTAGCTCAGTGCTCAACACGAAGGCCTTGTCTAGTACTGAAAAAGACCCAAGAAACATTAGCAGAAAATCCAGGTCGACTGCACTGAATGTCATTGAACACCTATAATACTAATACTTTTGTCCTTCAGGGCTAAGACAGAAATTACCATTGCTGCTCTGAAAATCTCTTCCATATATGTAACTTAGTGGGGAGGACAGAAATTAAAGCAGAACTCTGGTACACTAGTTAGCCCTGTCATTTCCTAGTTTTGAACTTTGGGAAAATTAATAAATGGCTCTGCAAATTAATTTCACCATAGAAAACATCTACATGATAATGCCTGTCTCACAGGTTCATTGACTGAATTCAGCAGCCCTTTCCTTACTGCCTTCTGTGCCCGGTATGAGGTATATGGTATTCAACACATTTCAATGATAGTACACATGATTCCCAAAAGGTATGTAACCCCTAAAGATTGGCCCTCAATTGAATTATAAATGGAAAAGAGGAAAGATCAGGGCAGACCTGGAAGAGATAGGGAAAGAGCTCAAACTTGACAGCTGAGTAGGAGTTTGGGCAAGTTAATACAGACACAAGCAGAGAGCAGGAGCAAGGCCATGAAGATGTGACGTTCGTAGGGTGCTGTGGATATACGGGATAAGTGCAATACTGTGCATTTCAGAGTAGAGAGTGACAAGAAGGAAGGGCAAGAGCTGGGTGGAAGCCGGGTGACTTAGTAAGTTGGGGAGGTAGACCAACTGGAATTTGTGCTGGCAACTCTGGGAGCAGTGGAAAGATGTATTTGAATCTAAAGAGGAGGACAGGGAAGTAGAAGGGAAATTATGACTACACAAGAGAGAATGTAGGAGGGAGAGGAAGAAGGGGGTGTAAGGAAGGTGAATGAGATAGCTATGATCAAAATATACTTATTGAAGTGTAGCATTTCATGAATAGGTACTCATAGAAAGGGGAAAATTAAAAAGATGTATTTGAGTTCAGAGAATAACAGAGGCAAGAAAAATGGTTTCAAAGCTATTACATTTATAACACTATAAAATAAGGACAGGGAACCCATATTGGAATACTTAATGAATCTGCTTCCTTTTCCACTATTTTCAAGTCTTGTATGTGTAAACCACAGATTTTTATAGACATAAGTAGGAAACGTTTTTGCCTTTCATTTCAACTGTGAATGCCATGTTTAATCAACAATGCTTTCTTTACCATTGGCCAAAGACCTCCCGTAAGTAAACAACCAACCTTGACAATGCAGTCATGCTTTATGAGTTTAAGGTGTTGCTCCTAAGGTGGTCAGTTGCCTTGGTTGAAATACACACAGCAAATAGATTATGGAAGAGGCTACAGTGAGGTGGGCCCCTCTAGGGAATGGCCAAGTCAGC
The DNA here is from genome assembly GCA_004026965.1 of Petromus typicus. Classification (NCBI taxonomy): domain Eukaryota; kingdom Metazoa; phylum Chordata; class Mammalia; order Rodentia; family Petromuridae; genus Petromus; species Petromus typicus. The sequence goes on from PVIR01000971.1 coordinate 73,496, forward strand.
AAGGGCTCCACAGAAGAGGCTTCAGTTAAAATACATCGAGGTATCCAAAGTAGAAGAGAACAGAAAAAAGCGCTAGACAATCAGATGACTTTGGGTTTATTTAGTCTTTACTTTCTACATGACTTGAGAAAACTGCTGATCTTTTCGGGGCCCATTTTTCTTCTCTTAAACCTGGGCATAAAAATGCATCTCTTATCTACCAAATAGAGGAGCAAGAATGTTAGACTAAGAATAAACCTTAGCGAGTATTCAGTGCTTAACTAATCTTCAGTTAATGTATATTTTATCTTTCATAGTCTGCCATATTCTGCCTGGCTCCCCCTTTGGTTTCCCATTTGGTCAACACAATTTCCAGTCTAAGTTTAGTGATTTTTTTTTTAATCATAAACCAAACTCTCCTTTCTCTTATCTCACTTTCACAGAACTCTACATTCTTTCCCACCAACTGTCACAGCTGTCACAAACCTGTGTTTAACTCTCCCTCAAATTGTGACATTACAGTTTCCTACTTTCCATCCTGTAGTGACCTCCTGTTGTTGATGCGTGCCTAATTGCATACATTATTATGATAACTAATCAAAAGTAAGGAGTCTGTCTTGTAAATCCTTTAATCCTAGTAATTTAGATTTAGTTCATGGGCATGACCCACAGTGGGTTATTTAGCAAATCCTTGTTCGAAGTTTGCTGAATCATTTGAGATCAAACTTGTCTTTGTAGTTCTACAGGGATGTTGAAGATAAATGCACTAATATGTAGAAAGGGCTTTTAGCTACTGCAAGAAAGCAACTCTATCAACCCAGGAGATTATTATTTTAGCTGAAAGGCTATCAAGCATCTTCCCACAATTATTTATTTATAGCTGGAGAGGCTTTTAGGCAAAGCAAAAATCAGCATCTTCAATTAGGTCACCCAAGCTCCACATTTATGAAGTATGGAAGCCAATATGTAAAGCAACTAGAAAAAATTTTAGGTGTCTTTTTTTTTTTTTTTTTTTTTTTTTGAGACAGGGTCTCACTTTGTAGTTCAGGCTGGCTCTGAGCTCAGCCTCAAACTCACTTCACAGCCATCCTCCTGCCTCTGCCTCCCAAGTTCTGGGATTACAGGCATGAGCCACCCCACCTGGCACTGTGGTATGTGGTGCTGATTGCTGCTGGGAATGAGCTCCATGCCCAGTATTGTATGGGGTTACCAGGAAATTGAACTGAGCCCTTGCACTTGCAAGACAGGCTTGGGAACCACTGAGCTAAATCCCTGGCCTTAGTGTCACTTCTTAAAGAGGCTGTGGTTTAAGCAAAATCATCAAGACTGATTCTCAGCAAGTCTCAAATCTAGGGAGCTTGGAGCCTCAGAGAGTTGAGTCTGAGGCTCTGATTTCCCTTCCTTCTGTGACATCCTGTGCTATCAGGTTGGCAAAATTACCAGTGACAAAGGTAGTGTTACAATATGGGAAACTGAGTATTTAATAGAAGTTATAAAAAGAACAATCCATAGCCTCACAGCATATTTATACCCAAAGTTGTAATTCAGGTCACCAGCAAATCAACAGAATACCCCATATAAGTCAAGTAAGAAATTGGACAACATCTTGGCAGTGGTGGTCTTTCTTGGCTGAAAGATAGCAACACATACCAGGTAAGGAAAGAGAGAAAGTGGACAGAGACATCCTCACAGCAGGGATCTGAGGGAAAAGTCTAGGTCCATTCAGACTCAATAAAATAATAGTAAAGTGAACTTTCTTGACACTCTTGTCAATGAACCCTAGAAATAGAGAAAAGCAGAAGGTAGTTCTTTTCAAGGCACTTTTGCATGAATGTTTTATTACACAGAATATGAAATTTTCTGGCCGTAGAAAGTCCTAAGAGTTCCAAAAATAATATATTCAATATCGATACTATTGCTATGGACACTGGAGATTTTAAAAAGCATGAAATTTTAGTGTTTTTAAAGGATTTTGGGGTTGAGAGGAAAAAGAACATGGGAAAATGCTGAAAGTGTTTCATTTTCACGGCCACAGAGGCCAAGACTTTACCAAGGTCACCAGGCAAAGGGTGGCTTGGATACAGAGCATGACTAGAACTCAGATCTTCTAGTACTTATGACCAGGTAAACAGCACCAAGGTCCCGTGGGAAGATCACATTTTAGTGAGCAGGTCACCACATCGTTAGGAATAAGCAAATTATGCCTTCTCCCGCAGACCTTCCTTAGTTTCCTCAGCTCTGGCTGCAGCCTGCACTCTGTTCAAATGGCCCTGGCGCTGCCGCATCCTCTGGAGAACAGGAACGCACGTTAGTCATCACCTGCTATGTCTCTCTTTTCGGAGGCTTCATTCTTCTAATACTCAGTTCTTAATGGTAGATGGCATTTTCATGCAGAGGACCTAAGCAGCAAACTCTTCACAGCTGTTTATGAATCCCTCAAAAATCTGTTTGGGCCATCAGTGAATTAAACCAGGACACTGAAAAATGAAGTTCCCACAATGACTGCAATCCTCAACACAGCCAAGCAGGAACAGAATTCTACAGAAACCCTGGTGTGGAGCTATTCCTAGCGGTGGTGCTCTGGGCTCCTTCGTACTCTGAATAACCTCAGTAAACACAACTCATTCTTTCTGGTACTGTTTCACCTCAGTATCTCAGCACCAAAAATGATAAACAAGAAAACTTATGCAAAACATTCTAAAGTAAGCTGCTTTCCGGTTTCCTGATCCTCAGAGTTAGCTTTGAAATGCCTGGATTACTTCATCACCATTTTGTGACATCATTCCCAGACGTGCCAGAATTGTAAAATAATGCCTTCATCCCGAGGACACCGACTTACCGGCAATACCATGTAACCACTTGTTTCCAAAAATTCCACTGGTGTTGACATCTCATGCTACGACTTAAGAAGGGACTGGATATAGAACTGGGTGCATTACCCTGGTCAAACTGACACTACTTTTCCTCTCACAAGTTTTTAAGAGTTGGGTAGTTTCCAAGGACACAGAATGGGCTATGACCTCTGGATCACATATAACTGAATTAAATATCCACAGAGGAGGAGAAACTGATAAGGAGGTTTTCTCTGATAAAAGTATGACATGTCTCAGCTTGCCTTTGGTATTGTAAGAATAACAATTTATACAGGAAGTAGAAACAAACAGCAATTCCTACCAAATCCCCAAGATTAATGGTTGTTCTGTGTGAGACTTGTATATTTTATTGAATAATATTTATAAGTTAGGTACTTGCCATCTCAAAAGTTCAGAGTTAAAATCTGGCCTTGTTTCAACAGCAGAAATGAATGCCATGACAGGATCTAGGGTTCCAACTTCAACATTCTGATAGGCAAAAACGCAATGACTTCCAACGCCTTTGGATGTACAAGACGCACAGTGACAAAGTTCCAACCCCAAATCTCCATCATCCATCAGCTCTGACAAGTATTGAATCAATCATAAATACCACCCTGAAGGTGTTTCATCTTCTCCTAAGCAGCTTCTATGAGGCTGGGTGGAGGAGATGAAAGAGTCTTATCCTTTATTAGAGAAATTGAATAGGAAGGAAAAACAGGAGAAAAGGGGGAAAATAGAGAACTAGCCTCAAATATAAAAGGGTGCCCTCATTCCAAATGTAGTTAATGCGATTTGTTTCTTCCAAAGCCTTTGTAAGATTAATAGTTTATTTTTCAGGAAAAATATATAATGCAGGAATGACATTTTAGAGCACTGGAGGTCAGTGCATCGAGATAGGGTGCGAGCTGTCAAGGCTTTGGGCTGGTGGAAGAGCACTGCTCTGCAAAGACAGATCCTCATCTGGGCCTTGGCTCTGCATCCATCTGGCAGTCACTCTGCCTCTCTGCCACTCAGATGCTTTCTCTATAAAACTAGATACAGTTTCATGCCCTACTTTCATCAAAGGAGTGTTGGCGGATCAAATAAGAAAATAGATGCAAAATTTCTTTTGAAAGCAAGAGCTGTATATGCAAATATGCTATTAATAGTATGTATTATTTAGTATTCCCTCACCTTTACATTACAAGATAGAATGAAATGCAGCTGTAACATTATCTTGATTCTCATGGTCTTTCTCAAAGGAAAAAGTCTGGGGAAACTGAGTCTTACTTGACTGTGATAACTGGCAAAGTAGAGGATGAATTTCCGTGGAGACAGCTGTACTTATACCAGATACAAAATATTCTATGAAGCCATATTTGAAAATTTTATTAGATGTATTTAGCCTATACAAATCTGGTATGACTTACAAGAAGCATGACGTTTTTATTGACAAATGCCTTTGATGCCATCCTTGATAGGATCTAATTGCAGTTTGGATTTGAAATGGTCCACAAAGACCCATGTTTTAAGTGGGTGGTCCCTAGCCTATGGCACTACAGAGAGATAGTAGAAACTTTAAGAAATGAGGCACAAAGAGGGCTTTAGTTCATGGAGAGATAAATCCTTGAAGGGGACTGTGGGACCCTGGTCTCATCTTGGTAAGCCTGCTTCCTGGCTACTGTAGGTTAACAGCTGACTTTCCACTGTCTTGTCATAATATACTGTCCTTGCATCAAACTGAAGGCATGGGACCAAAAGACTATTCCCTGAAACCTCTAAAACTTTGGCCCGAAACCAAACTTTTTATAAGTCGATTATGTCAAGTATTTTCTTATAGTAACAAAATAAATGCAGCAGGAGTGGTCAGTAGTTAATACTGTTGCCAGTCTGGAAAAATGCCTTGACATGGCCAGAGAGGGACTGGGAGAAATAGCAATGCCAGGCCTGGATTCACTGATCTGTAGTCTACAACATGCAGAGTCAGTCACGAGACCAAAAGTTGCTATTCCTCGAAAGATGCTTGAAACAAAGAAGGAGGTGATCAACAGGATGCAGGACAGTGGTCAGCCACTGCTCACTCTACTGGGCGTCTGCCCTCTTCTTAGTTATGCTCTGAAAATACTGGTAGGTTCTATGAGTATGCAGGGGACAATCTTCATGTACTGTTCAAAACAGGACTCTTCAGTGTGAAGGGGGCTGCTTCCCACGAAGCCAGGATAACAGAGCTCAACAGTTTGTTCCAGGCAGTTCATGAGTATGGTTATCCAAGTTTCATACGTGATTGGCTTTTCCCAGACAGTTACATTTTATTAGATATAGTACCAAATCAATTTGGGATGGTGAGGAAAAAAAGCTATCACCTTCATTTTCTCTTCTCAGATGGATGAGGTTTGCCAGATTTCAAAACACATTTCACAACATAAATAAGTACAGAATCCAAAGAACTTGGCTTTGAATTCTTACCCTATTGTCTTAGTTCTCTGGAGCTTCCCAGGCTAATGGAACATAATCACTAGCCCCTCATCTGTAGGGAATAAAATGTGCACCTATAGGTTTGAAGATTAAGTTAATCTATGTGAAGCATTTACCTTAGAGGCTACTACATAACAAAGGTTACATTTTATTACTGATACCATCACCAAAATAAATTAATAGAGTTATGCCTGGCATAAAAGTGTCTGTCCCACGTCCACCCATGTAACACTGACAAGTCTTCATGGTAGCCCTGTCCTATCCCTTCATTTCTACCTTCGTGTGAGCCTGTTCTTCAGACCACCCAGATCAAACCTGGCTTTGTACCACGTAGTTCACAGAACACAATCAGGATTCAGGTGTTCACAGAACTGTAGACTGTCTGCAGAGGAGACCGTAAGCTTGTTCTGATAGCTATTTGCCATTTCTGTTTCAAAGTGGTCAGCTGGGCTAACCTGACCCTGACAACCACATCAAGTGGCCTGGTGCCCCTTGGAGTTGTAACAAGGACCCCTCCTTTCAGGGCTGAGTCTTTCATAAATCAAGTGCTGTAACAGTTCCTGTTGACAGCATATGAATCACAACTTTTCTTTAAGTTGTGTCTTTCTCCTTGCCTTATCAGAAGCCCCCCAGAGGTCACCTTACAAATGCTCAGTAGAGGGATATTCCTCAGATGCGTGGCACTTCCCTGAGGACAAACCTTCAGCTGGCTCACAGGTGTGCCCGGGAGGGCCTCGATCGGGAACATCGAGGCCATGACGGAGCCCCCAGTCCTCCTTTGGTCCAGGTTGGCAGGGACAGAACTCCACGGACTATGAGCCACTTTTATTGCCGTTTTTATCTGAAGACATATACTTTATCCCAATGACTTCTGGAAACTGGCTAAACATGGAAGAGTTCTCTTCTTGAGTAACAATGACAGAACAAAAAGGGGCAACTTCTAGAAACACTGAATTGCATTAGAAAAGCTGAACTAGTGCGAAACCAAATATTACAACTCGGGCACATGCAAGGTGAGCCTGGCAGACAGCCCAGCGCAGGGAATAAAAGGTCGATACACGGTGCTCATCAGCGTTTTCTCGGGGTCTTAGGGTCATGAGCAAGCTCTCACCATGTGAAATCCGCCCGAGGGACTCTGTGCTGTTCTGGGAACGCTGTTCACAGGATCTACCTCGGAACCTCCTGACAGTGTGGTCTGGGCACCTCTACCCTTGCTGCCTCCCTTCCGTCACCCAGCGTCAGCGATGACCAAGCCGTAAGTGGCCCGGGGCTCTGCCGGGGGTGTGCAGGGCACCGAGGAGCCAGCAAGAAGGCTTCTAATTGTTTGATTACGCCTTTCAAATACAGGACAACAGTCTTACTGCGTCACTGGTTCCGTCAGCCAGGGTATATCCAGGTTCGCCACCTGCTTCCACCTTCCGAGAACACACCTCTGCTGCTGCGGAGGGACCGTGACTTTGCTGGTGGAATCCAGCCCGCAGGAAGCGCGCAGCGGCAGAAAGCTTCTCAAACCTCTTACCACGCGTGGTTTCCAGCCGCTAAAACTTTCTACGCTCAGTGTGTATCACATGGATTCGGAAGGACTTCACAGCCAGCATCCGCTGTATTATTTAGTTCAAAAAGTCAACCGTGTCACAAAAGTAGGACAAATTCAATGTACTAGCAGGTAATACAAAATACCTCGTATACACTAAGGGAAGTTTAAATCACAAGCGTTGTTCTCTTTTTGAGATGCTGAGGACTGAACTCTGGCCTTCACGTCAGCTCAGCAAGCTCGCAACCACTAGTCCACAGCCCAGTCGTTTTTTTTTTGTTTTGTTTTGTTTTTTTAAGCAATGTCTCACTGAGTTTCTGGATCTGGCTTGAATTTGTGATCTTCCTGTCTCAGCCTCCAATAGGGCTGAGATTACAGGTATGTGCTGATTAGCCATTCAAAGCCTGTATGGAAAATAATGTAGGTGTGTGCTCTCTCATATTTCTTCATTATTTGACTTTATTTGTGGGCATAATATACACACATTTATAATCTTTATAACTCTGGTTTTCAAAAAATTCTTTTCATACATATGATTATATGACAGGGCCTATATTTGCCATATTAAGAAAGCAATCTCACCTATTTATTGTTATTAGAATGTAGCATGTAAAACCAAAGCAAAGCCTATTATGTTCAATGACACAAGCTCATTGTTTAATTTCTGCAGATTTATAAATACATGAATAAATAAATAAGCAACGTTAACAATCATCTTTGTGTTTTATTTAAAAAGCTGAATGTAGTTTATCACCAGTCCCTCCTTCAGATGGGGGCCCTAAATTCTTCGCAGGCCCTGTTTGCATAGCCTGAGCCCAATTTCTAACAGTATACGGCTTGCCTGCACTGCCACCCTGTGGAAGTATTGGAGAAAGCAGCCAGCCCCGGGAACCCTCAGAAGCGGCCGCCTCCCAAACCCTGCAGAGGCTCAAATCGGAAGGGTTCAGAATTTAAGTATCTCAATATCCTTTCACTTTATTGTCTCCCACTGAGTAGTCTCCAAGTGGCTTCATGTCAGTCATGTTCTGTTTTTAATTAATATATTAACCTCTGTGGACTTGGACTATTTTGAAGCACATTCACTTTTCTCCCCAAATAATACTCACTAAAATACTTCGAAAATGTCCAACAAAAGTAACTTCAGGAGCACGTCAGGCGGTAGGTATAGTAACACCTTCCCGAAAACAGCTGTGACCTGTGTACACTACCTGTTCCCATGGACCAAGCACACACCTAAGAATGTGTTATTGTGACAGTGCTCACAGAAATAGCTCAGGCTTCATTGCTCAAGATTTTATATTTAATATATGACTTCTTATATTACAAAATATAAGACTAGGGGTTGATATTTTCTTTTGTTGCGCATTGGAATATTTAGTTTTCAAAGTTTGTTAAGTTTCCTGCTATACGGGCCAGGGATTTAGCTCAGTGGTTACTGCATCTGCCTTGCAAGTGTAAGGTCTTGAGTTTGATCCCTGGTACCATTTTAAAAAGTATCCTGGGGCTGAGGGGTTAGCTCAGTGGTTCCAGGGCCTGTCTTGCAAGAACAAGGGCCCGGGTTCCCCATACGATGCTGGGTGTGGAGACTCACGCCCAGCAGCAATCAGTACCACATATCACAGTGCTGGGCATGGTGGCTCACGCCTGTAATCCCAGCACTCGGGAGGCCGAGGCAGGAGGATTGCTATGATGTGAGTTTGAGGCTGAGCGCAGGTCCAGCCTGAACTACAAAGCCAGACCCGGCCTCCAAAAAAATAAATAAATAGATAATTTTTAAAAACTTTCCTACTGTAAAAAGTTATTTCTATCTAGTTTCATGTATATGCTCTTGTACTGCAGAAATGATTCAATTAGCAAAAGTATATAAATTACTACCATAAAATATTACTACATTTCTTTATATATAATGCTTTTGAGCATTGCCTTCCTTTGGAAAAATCTTCCCTCTAGCTTAGTATACGAAGACCCCAGGTTCAATCTCTACCCTCCTCCCTGTCCCTCCAGAGAAGCCCTAATCCCAGAGAGAACTTTATCAAACATCTTTCAATAAACTATTTTTTTTTTTGGAGACAGGGTCTCGCTTTGTGGTTCAGGCTGGCCCTGCTCAGCCTCAAACTCACATCACAATCCTCCTGCCTCTGCCTCCCGAGTGCTGGGATTACAGGCGTGAGCCACCACGCCCGGCACTGTGGTATGTGGTACTGGTTGCTGCTGGGTGTGGCTCTCCACACCCAGTATTGTTATGTGGTTACCGGGGAATCGAACCCGGGTCCTTGCGCTTGCAAGACAGGCGCTGGAACCACTGAGCTAACTCCCCGGCCCCTCAATAAACTATTTTTAAAGGTATCATTTCTTTAAAAAGATGCAACTCACACATCACCACAGGAACCCATTTAAACTACATAATCCCATGGGTTTTAGTATCTCTGTGAAGCTAACCACTGACCCTTCATTTTAGAACAGCCACGTCACTCCGCACGAAGGCCCCGTGCCCTTGAGGAGTCGCTCTCCACCTCACGTTTCTCAGTCTATCAGTACTTGGATTGGGTTTGCCTATTATGGATATTTCATGTAAATGCAATCATGTAGTAGAGGTCTTCTCTGTCTGTTTCCATTCCCCCACCTGGAATGTGTCTAAGTTTTATCCATGTACCATGCATCAGTAATCTATCCCTTTTAATGTTCTCATAATATTCCACTGCATGAATATTCTACATTTTGTTTATTCATTCACTTTATGCATGTTTGACTAGTTCTCACTGGGGGACTATTCCATTTACTACAAGTTTTGGTGCAGAGCCATATTTCTTATTACTTTTTGAAACATAAGAAGTGATCAAAACATATAGCAAATATTTCAACTTAAAAATAGTACAGTTAAAAACATTACTAAGATTGATGGGATGAACGTGTTTAAATCAAGAGGGAGTATTTTGAGGATTAACAGAAATATGTCTTACTATTTTAAATTTTAAACGGTACACATGAACAGTATTTTTTATTACTCCTTGATGATCAAACATTTACAGAGATTTCTATCAAAGACCTTATGGTCTGACCTCATCCACCTGTACACTGGATCTGACACAGTGCAACTTCTAGTTCTTTAAAATCAAAGTGACTATGAAAGATAAACCTTTTGAGAACATTCAGGACATGAAGCCAGCAAAACAGTAGGACTAGACTCATAAGGCAACTGCTAGAACTACTTCAGAAAGAGGCAAGATTGACGGTATGAGTATATACAAAGTAAAGGAACATATTCTGATGAGGATTAAGGATGACATCTTTTACTGTAATTAAAAAAAATTATTTACCTACTCACATCACAGCAATCCTCCTGCCTCTGCCTTCCGAGTGCTGAGATGACAGGCGTGAGCCACCATGCCCGGCACTGTGGTATGCGGCACTGGTTGCTGCTGGGCGTGAGTCTCCATGCCCAGTATGGTATGCAGCTACTGGGATCGAACCCCGGCCCTTGCGCTTCAAAGACAGGCACTGGAACCACTGAGCTAAATCCCCCTGCCCTTACCTCCTTTTTTTTAAAATCACATTGCAGATATCTAAAGAGCAGAACTTCATGGTCATGTGCTAAACTGTGCTTAATTTTCTGAGGAATTGCTCAACTGCTTTCCAAATGGCTGCACCATTTTATACTTCTCTAGGCCAGTTTGCAGGCATCTGGAGAGCCCCTACTGCTAGTATGTGAGCTAAGCCACCCTAGCATCTCTGCAGCAGCTGAACATCAGACATTTAAAGTTAACTTTAGTTTTGGTATTCTGTGATAACTAAATGGTTTTGGGTGGCAGTTAGGGCATTTTGTCTCTGCAAGGTTCGCCATCACCACTATAGGCAATGTATGAAGCTTCTAATCTTTGTCAATGCTTATCATTGTCTGTCTTTTTAATTATAGCTGTGCTAGTGAATGTGATGTCACCTCACAACTTTGATTTGTATTTCCCTGAGGGCTAAAGATATTAAGCATCTTCCATGTCTCTGCTGGCTATATATACATGTATTTTCTCCATAGGACTTCAATGCTTTGATTACTGCACCTCCCTCCCAACCAGAGATAAGAGATGAAAAGGCCTTGCACACACTAGGCAAGTTCTCACCATTGAGCTATATCTGAAGACATTTTTTGTCTATTTTTAAAATTTGATTATTGAATTGTAATAAATTCTAACATATTCTAGATAGAAGTCCCGTGTCAAATACATGATTTGCAAATACTTGTATTCTGGGGATTGTCTTTTACTTTGATAGTAACCCTTGAAACAAAGATATTTTTAATTTTGGTAAAGCTAAACTATTTTTTCTTTGCTTGTTTGTGGTTTTGATGCAACACTGTTATTATTTAGGTTTTGATGTCCCCCCAAAGCCTCATGCAGTTATGGGTGAAGCTTTTTTGGAATTGATTCATGGTGCAATGGTAGACTCAGGGGCTATAGAATTGAGGAGTGAGTGCCACCCACCCTAAGTAATCTGCAGAAAAGGAGCAGAATGATGCTGCTATGGTCTCTTGTTGCTTTTGTTTTGCTGCTTTCATTATTAACTATTGCCCCTTCACCACCCTGCCTTAGAGTCAAGCAGTTATGGACTAAATCCTGTATGCACTGTAAGCCAAACAAAACTTTTCCCATTAACTTTGGGGGTTGGATATTTTATCTCAGCAACAAGAAGTAAAATATCAACACAAAATACCTTAAACTTCATTATGAAACATGTAAACACAGACAGTCATGATATCTCAGTGTTTGCTACCACGTGTCATCTAATCTCCACCCAGTCAAACATCCACTGAAGTCAGAGTGCACAGTGCTCACTGGCCTAGCATCTTCCTCTCTTCATGTAGGTTTTATAGGTATTGTTCTTCTCTACCAGGACACTGTTCCTCAATGGAACCTCTGTTTCACAGAGCTATTGTCGACTCTAGATTGTTTAGATGACTTCTTTAAGCATCTTAAATTCACAATTACTATCTAAGATAGCTGAAAGTGAACAGTCTTCAGATGAATTATTACAAGCAAACAATCCAAATGCGAGGAGATCAAAATCCTAGAGAACCAAGCTCAAGCTAAAACCTCAATGGGATGGGCTTTCTTGGAACCATGTTTTAAGAAAAAAATTAAAAACTGAGGTTCAGCTAAAGAAAGTAGACCAAAGTGACATATCAATGGAACATAACTGAAGACAACTCTTCAAAGAAAAGATACAAGTAATATGCAAGAACTGCCCTCACCTACCAATGTAGGAAGAGGCCTCAGTTGCTACTGAAGACAGGAAGGAGACCAAGTATAGAGTTTGCAGAGACAACAGCTCAGAATTTAATAGGAAGGAAAGATGATTAGCACCAAGCCCAGTAACTGAAGAGAGGCACAGTAACTACTATTGAAACAAAGAATGAGCCAATTCAAGCTCCCAATCAACACAAATGGCTTTTTCAAGAATAAGTGAGTTCCTTGTCCATGGCAATATCCAGACAGAAAGGTGCAGTAAGCAGGATTCACATGTGACACATAAGGAGAAGTAGGGCGTAGTGATGTCCACTGAGCACTCTCCTACCCTAGGCTCTGTGAAAGCACTTGCAGCAACATTCTGTGTCAGAATGTTCATTCTAATTGCCTTATCAAATGAATTAACAGACTTACAAGGATTAGAACCTTATATGGATACACACAAAGTGGGGTCTGGTGTGAACTTTGTGTCTAGAATGCTATCTTTCCATTTAGTCACAAACAGTTTGGCTTAGCTCTGAAGTTCTTATACATTCCAGGCTTCCATATTTTCCTTAAATTCCTAATAATTATTATATATTAGCAAGAGTCACTCGCTATTGTTTCCAAGTGAAGAAGCCAGTTGACCACTAAAACTGAGAGGAGACTGAAACTTACTGTGGCCAGACTCACGCAGGCCCTTATACATATGTGTGTACCAAATTTTCTAATCCGACCCCTAAACCCCGATTTTATGAAAATACCTAGTTTTCAAATAACTTTCATCCCATCCTTTTGTTCTCTCTCAAGGCCATATGCCTAGGATAGGCATGAAATTCCATAATTTCACCTTCTAACCCAGCAAGGCCCCACCTCTGACTCTATTCAGCTTGTGTTTAAAGAGCAAGTATGAAGTTCTACTGACATTTACTTTCCAAATTTCCACCTCCTCTACAGCATTCCTTTAAATATCTATCCTAGTTCCTACATGCCAACATCTGGTGCCCCATTTCTAGAGCTAAAGCAATAAAAAGTCTAGTTTAAAGCACAAAGAGTAGACAAGAAAATACCCAAAGTGAATGCATAAGTCATTAAGAGCCATTAAGGATCTTGTAGTGACTTGCAGGTTGGGCATTAGATGGGCTTGTGTCTCTTAAGAGAGTAAAACTAAGTGACCAGGTTCAGAACCCCTAGAGAGTCCTGAGCAACTGGCAGTAATTCCTCCAGGAAGGAACCAGTACAGCGTGACCATCTTCTCTATCACTTTCCATCTGAGAAAATGCGTCAGGGCTGAGAACCTTTTCCCGATAACATTTTGCTTCTGATTTTCTCAAGACCAAATGAGCTGATCCTTTGTGGCTGGAATTAAATAAGCAAGAAGAAGATCCACGATGTTCAGGTCATGGAAAATTCATTTTGCCACTTCATAAAATGAGCATATGTCCACCAAGACCCCCAGGGCAAAATGAGCAGAGTACGCTAGTCCTTCAGAAAGTTTCTGGATCTGTAGGGTATGGAAAGTTCTGAGAGTCTTGTGTTTAAATCAGTATTTCTTCTTTCTTCCAAAAGATCCTCAAACACAAACTAACCAATTCCAACAAAGAGTACCAAAAAGATGCTGTCACTCAAATATGGAACTGACCTCAATTGAAAGCCTGTGAAACACCAGATCCAGATGCCACCGAAGCCGCTACTTATGAAGTCTTGTGAGTCTCAGGATGCCACTAAGTCTGAGGATTACAATGAGAACTAGACAGTGATGATGACCACTTGCTGCAGCATGTTGGGTGAAGCATCATACCTCTCTGAACCCTAACTCGCTTCTCCAGGAAATGAGAGCATTGTCTCCCATGACGTCAGATGTCTTCAAAGTCCTGACAACTATAATGGTACTTTCATTTTTGCCTAAATTCCCACCTTGGCTAGATATTTCTCTTTCCAGTAGCTGAACAACCTGTTGGAGAATCTAAACAAAGTGCAGCAAATTTCACTTCATGCAAAGAAGCTAGTTAATTAATACCTTCCACACACCGAGTTTCCCAATCTTCAGCAAACACATTTCAGTAAGTCTTCCTGCTGCATGGCCCTGGGAGCCTCCTATGTCACACAAAACACTCACGCTGTCAGCACTATTCCCAAGCCTGGCTGCTCCAACTGTCTTGGCAACAAAATAAAAAATAAAAATAGGAACTAAACAAGCCCATCAATCACGATGAAAGTAGAGATAAAGAAAGAGAAGACCAATTGGCAACACTCAAAGTGTGGATCTCAGAGAAGCTGGACCAAATTCCCCAGGGATTAAGTGGTGTAGGAAGTAAAAGGGTATCTGACAGGTACAGAGGCTATAGTGATGCAAGAATGTCAGGTGTGGGGAAGGGAAGTTTATACTTTTGTGTGGCTCCCCGAGTGATTCCTTTGCTGGTTGACAGCACCCAAAGGTGAGAAACCCAAATAACAAGCAGGATATTAACCTCATCCAACAGCCTGAATCCATGTAGGAGCAAGTGTGTGCACCTGAGATGAACTCAACAACTGGAGCTAATAGAAGGTGAGTGTCCATGGAAAGTTCAGAGGTATTTCTCAGACATCAACCAATTTAGATGAGTCTTGAATTTGAGAAACACATGGGATATTTGATGTTGGTGGAGATAGATTTGAGTGAGTAGTACCAACATAGAAAGGAGAGTAGGCAAGAGAGGAGGGAAAAGAAACCATAGCAAATTTTGAAAAGATATTCACCTACATTAGAGAAGTCACATATGGGTAAAGAGGGAAATTGAGGGTGATTTTGACTTCCTTTGTATCATTTCTCTTGCACTATTTGGATTACCTTTTCAATGAGCATTGTTATTTTTCTAATCAGAACATTCCAATATTAGAAAAATGAGAAAAAAAAATGATTAAAAATGGCCTAAAAATTTAACCTCTTGAAAATTGAACATTTAGGGCCTGTAACACTATATTTCTTTTCTACTTTGGTCTCTGTGCTCATAAAATGAATTAACATAATATAGAATGCAATTTTTTATTTACATTCTCAAAAGTTGTATTTATCCCTTAGATCTTTCCATAAAACGTTTCTGTGGCTTGACCTCTACTTCTTACATCATATGTTTTCCTCTTAGAGATACCATGTGTAGATTCTATATACCTAATGGCAATTTTATGAGTAGCATTCCTATAAAAATCTGCAGTGCTTGAACAACTTACTCAGGTTTAGAAAATGGCGTAACTCAACATAAGCAAACAGAATAGGATACAACTGCAAAGAGATCCCTCTTAACTCCTACTCATCTGTATTTGATTCTATTCATAACAGTTCGCCTGTCGTTTACAAGTCCATAAGCAAATTTCAGCAATGCACTAGAGATCTGAATCTTTTCACCTTAAAAAATTGAACATTGCAGATACCATAATTTATTTCAACCTTATCTATCATAAAGGCTAACCAACAAACTTTGGGATACTATTCTTCCCTCCAACTTGTGGCCATGAGTACCCAATTCAGTAGATGTTAAGACATTTTGCTAAAAACTTTACTCTGAAGAGCAAATAAATATTAAATTTTAATTCAACACTGCATTGGATATAACTTAAAAAACTAAAACCACATATTTGATTCACTAGGAATAAAGTATTCTTTATTCCTTCAATAATTATTATCTACTTATTAGATGTATTATGTTAAATCTCTTACATAGGTTATAGCATTTAATCCCCACAAAATTGTCTATATGGCAAATACCTTTATTATCTTCCTTTACATATGATAGCACAGGGGATATAAATAAGTTGTCCAAGATCACATATTTAGGAAAGGAGATTCTCAGCCCAGGCAGAGGACCAGATGAACTGCTTTCTATAGCCACAGTATTATCACCACTCTCACCACAATACTGGACATAGGTAGTCTGTAGATTAAGAACACTCAAGATAAACTCTAATCTGGAATAGCAAAAGCAATTCTAGACATGGAAGGAGGCATCACAAACCCCAACTTCAAACTGTACTACAAAACCACTGCAATAAAAACAGCATGGTACTGTCAAAGAAGTAGACCCAAATAGATCAATAGAATAGGCTAGAAGATGCAGAAACAACTCCAGATACACTAAGCCACCTCATCTTTTTTATTTTTTATTTTTTATTTTATTTTATTTTATTTTATTTATTTATTTTTTTTGAGACAGGGTCTCGCTTTTGTAGTTCAGGCTGGCCCTGAGCTCACCCTCAAACTCACATCACAGCAATCCTCCTGCCTCTGCCTCCCGAGTGCTGGGATTACAGGTATGAGCCACCATGCCTGGCACTATGGTATGTGGTACTGATTGCTGCTGGGCATGAGTCTCCACGCCCAGTATATATGTGGTTACCGGGGATTGAACCCGGGTCCTTGCGCTTGCAAGACAGGCGCCAAAACCACTGAGCTAAATCGCCAGCCCTAAGCCACCTCATCTTTGACAAAAGAGCCCATCACCCTCAGTAGAGGAAAGATAACCTCTTTAATAAATGGTGCTAGAAAAACTGACTTTCTACATGCTAAAGTTTAAAAGTAGACCTATGTATTTCACCAGGTACTAAATTAAAATTGAAGTGGAATAGAGACCTAAATATTAAACAGAAAGACTAAACCTTCTGGAAAATAAGTTAGGTAGAACTCTTAGAGACGCAGCATAGGGATGACTTTATGAATAAAACTTCAGTTGCAATAGGAACTAGCAGAAAGAGTCAACCACTGGGATCTCCTCTCACTAAAAAGCTTTTTCACAGCAAGAGAAACTACCAACAGAGTAAAGAGACAACCCAAGTTGTTCCTCAGACAAAGGACTACTATCTAGAATATATAAAAAAAAAAAACTTTAAAAAAAATCACACCTCCCCCAAACTTAAAGACCCATTTCAAAAATGGGCCTCTGAGATGAATACATATTCTTTAGATGAACAAGCAGAAAAGAAAATATGGAAAAATGTTCATCACTGGCTGTTCCAGAGATGCAGATAAAGACAACACTGAAGTTCTACCACACTCCATAAACAGTTGCTATCATGAAATCAACCAGCAACAAATGCTAGCAAGTTATGTGCAGAAAGGAACCCTTCTTCTACAATGTTGTTGGGAATGTAGACTGCTGCAACCACTGTGGAAATTAGCGTGGAGATTCCTCTAAAAACTAGAGTTGGAGGTCCCATCCGACCCTGCTATTTCCCTGCTCAGTGTATTCATGAAATGATTAAAAGCATCATACCACAGTGAAGACATATTGGACCCATGTTTATAGTAATACAGTTTGTAATAGTTAAATCTTGGAAAGAGCCCAAATGCCCATCCAGTAGAAACTGGATAAAGATGATATGGGTTTGTAAAAAAATAAAATAGAGTATTACACAACCATAAAAACGATAAAATAGGAACATTTATACCTAAATGGATGGACTTTGAGGCCATACTCATAAAATAAATAGGATACAGATGTGTAAATACCATATAATTTCTGTATTGTGAAAAACTGAAGGTGTAAATGATAGGTATTGTGAAACAAAGAAAATGTTCAAAGGGAAGGAGGGAGTAGGGCAGGGTAAAGAAGTAAAAATTTGATGATAAAAGAATGGAGACAAACCTTATGTATATATGGGGTTGGGGGTTATAGGGAGAGTAGAGAAATGGGAGAAAATGAGAATTAGGATGTGTCAAGTACAGGTACAAAGTCTAAATGATGAATGCGGGCATAATGTATTCCTAAAATGTACCAATAAACTCACCAAAGGAAAAAAAGTCCCAAGATAATCTCTATGTTCTTTGGAATAAGAGGACAGATAAGTGTCTACAGGATGGTGTGATGGGAATGTGTGAAGTTAAATTCACTTCAGCTGGAAATCCAGTTCAGGCAGCTACTAGCTACTGGCTGTAGTTTGGATCCTAAGTGTCTCCCAAAGGACTGTGTGTTAAAGCCTTGTTCCACAGGATGGTGCTCTTAACAAATGGTCAAGCAGGTAAGAGGTAGTGAAAAGTGAGAGGTCTTCAGGTTCCTATAGACCCATCTCTCATTGGGTTTGTAGGACCCTAATCTTTCCCTTGTTCTCTCCTACTCTTCCTGGCTTATGATGAATGAGTGATTTCCACCACTGTGACCTTCAGCAATGGTGTGCTACCTCACCAGAGGCATAGGACAACTGGTCTACCTGATCATGGAACAGAACCAAAACCATGAGCAAAAAATAAATCTCTTTCTCAGGTACTTGTTATTGCAATAGAAAATTAACACACTAGCTCTTTGCAGTAGGACATGTTATTTTTAACTCTCCCTAACATCAGATTTTTCATCTTATTTTGTTGTTTGAGAAAGGGTCTTGCTTTGTAGTTCAGGCTGGTCCTGAATTCAGCCTTCAACTCAGCATACCTACTGCCTCTTTCTCCCGAGTGCTGGGATTATGGAATGTGTACTGATTGCTGGTGGGCACAAATCACCACACCTGGCAGTGTGGTATGTGGTTACTGGAGATGGAACCCAGGACCTTGTACTTGCAAGGCAGGTGCTGGAACCACTGAGCTAGATCCCCAGCCCACATTTTTCATTTTAAACTCAGATACAATGTTCAGCCCACAGTTCTGTTTGACAACATAGTAAATTATAGTCAAATCCACACATAACTGTGTTCTACTAAGATTTCAAGGATGGGATAAATGTTCTATTGTTCCTTCAAGGTTCAGTGAAGCAGGAGGCATTCAAACTAGGTCTTAAAGTTGTCTGTCTCAGTAATGTTCTAGTTTTTATTTGAAAAGTGTTTATTTTGTGTCAGTTTAGTACACTATGAATAAGGCTGTACTTAGGATTGACTCCCATCCATAAAGAGATTACCAACTACAATCAGAACAGTGGAAAGTTAGACAAAGCAAAGTTAGCTCTGGAGGGAAGGCATGGAGGCGGGGTATGTAAAGGTGTGGCGTAGAATAAAATGTGCCTACAGGAAAAAGGTTAGAAATAGTGTCAATGTTGTGGATGGATGATGACCTAAATAAAAAGGTCAGGTTTGTTTTCTGTCCTTTGTCATATTCCTGCACGGGTCCCTCTGACAATAATATAAGTAAAAAAGAGATTCTGCACAATTCCTGCAGAAATACAACAAGACAAATTCCCAAAATGGGCTGACTGCATCTTTCAAAGCTTAGTACTAACCTACAATCCTTGATTTCAGAGACATACCATTATGCATTACCATTTGTCCAATTTACATCAAGTTGGAACATTTTTCTTTTTAGGAGAGTATTTCTCCAAGAACAGGAGGTTAAAAACTAAGACTCGACATTCCAAGGAGAAAGTGCCTGTGTGATAGTGACAGATGCTTAGGAGCAGTCAAAAAAATGGATGTCCTTTTTGGCGGAATACATCATAAAAACTCAACTTCAGCTTCCTCCTACTCCTCAAAACTTCATTGTATACTGAGGTCACCTCACTCATTCTTTCAGGAAATGGATACTGAAACTCTGAAGGGTCAGGTAGGTGCAGCTGCTTCTTGTACTGGGGCCCTCAGCCACACAGGTAAGAATATGCACAACACTCCACTGTACTGTAGTCCTGGAGCCCAGCTTTACTTAACCAGGAGAACATTCTAGTGTTCTTCTACATTGACTTTTAACATAAAAATATCTCATTAAAATATGAAAGCAGACTTCTCTCTAGAATAATTTTATTTCTGAGTACTGAGTATCTTCTGTATTTTTCACAGCCCCACCTTTTATCCGTTTAGTGTACGCAAAGGACAGTGAAATTCTTGCAAGCATCTGCAGTATCAGAACTAAAATATATAAATAACTCCAAATTTGTCTCCAAGTTTGTACCTTGTAGCTCATTCGAATGATTATTTAAAAACAAAAAAAGATGGAGAAAAATGAGTGGATGGAATAACTAGCCATTGATATTTAAAAATAAAAAGTAAACTAATACTAAAAATATAACTCATCTCTATTTCCCATGTTTCAAAATTCTAATTTCTACTGATTTCAGTTATAAATTATGTTTTATCTGAAATGCAGGGCTTTCTTCGTACTGTTCACAACTTTACAATATAAATTAGAAAAGGAAATTTGAGTAATTTGTCACTAGAGGGAGTAGTTGTTCCTTTTCTCTTTTAATCAGGCTTTTAAATTGCTAGGGAAATATTCTTCACCTTTAATACATTAACTCGACACAGTTAAAATATAAATGTTCTTTAGAGGTTACAGATGTCTACACAAGTTCTAAAAATTCTAATTTTATATGTTGTTTCATTTGCAATTTTGTAGCTATACTGATGAAACAAACTAATTTGGATGCTGACAAATTAAATCTCTACTGATACATAATTTTTATCATTTTCATGGTTTAAAAAATGAACTTTTTCAGCCAGTATCATTATTAGATAGCTGTGAAAATGAAAGTAAGCTAAGAAAAGTCAGTGTTCTGAAGTCTAGTCCTAGTCTTTAATAAAATCATCTTGAAGCAGTTCTGAAGAGACAAATTAATGCTCTATTCTAAGTTACCATACAAAGTTTATTTAAAACTACATTTAAGAAAATAGGACACAGTGCTTGGTATATACTCGGGTTATAGTAAATATTTTTCAAACTGACAGTAATTACAATAAAAAAACAAGGGACCAAGTTTAGTTTATCTTTAGTCTCTTTTGCTTGGCTGAAAAAGAATGAGAATTTATGTGGGACACAACACTCCCATGTATCCAAGACTCAGGCAGATTCACACATTGGCAATAGACAAAATTCCCCAAGTAACTATAAGAGCTTCGAACGAGTATTTCTAAGTATCTCCCAAACCAAGTAGTAACCTAAAGGGTGAATCCTCACACTCTTTAGTTCAGCAGATGATCACGGTACTTCCAGAGGAAAAAGGGTTAATCTTGAGGCCCTGGCCTATCACTGGCATCTCAAGAAAAATGCAGACAATGAGAATGAATCAAGGCTCTCTGCCATCATCACGGAAAGCGAAGAGCAGCGTGTAAATCAGGAAGCTAATGTATTTTGTACCTGCCCAATGCAACCGCTGACATTCATCAGTACCGTTTCCTCCATTAGTTCTGCTCTTAACATTACACCCATCTGTCCAGAGGCACAAGAAGGAGGAAAAGCAGAAGGTCATTTGTGATTTACTATCAATATCCACCTTAAGTGCATGGTCAACCCAGGCCACCTTTACGCTTTGACTCCTGGGTACTCTGGACCATGGCTAGCCATTTAAAATTTTAAAACGTAGATGGCATTCTGTATCTCAACTAGAGAGTGGTGCATTTCAAAGAACAATTTTTCTTGCATGAAATAAGGAAACACTTCCAGGTAGAAAATACCTGACCCAGCAGAAGGGAATGCTTTCATCCAGGCCCAGTGAGTGTGAAGCAGCTCACATCTCCAGGCTTGCTGCATTACGCCCGGGGCACATTCATCTCCCAGGCCACAGTAGCCTGCCTGCAGATCAATTACCATTAATTCTCGGTAGCAACAGATATTTTGAGCGAGTTTTCCTATCCTCTTCCTTCCATTTTTACCAATTAACATGAGCTCCCTCATTCGTACATAAATGAGAAATTAAAGAGACTTTTAGGTGACTTCTCTGGGTTCAAAAGTACATTCTGTGGCAGGGCTTTATCAAAATGAAACAGTTGGCTCCTTTTTATCTCTTTTCTCCTGAGCTTCTCCATACAGCCAGGGGCAGAGCACACACCGAGCTATGGAGTTTGACACTGTTTTCATATATCACCACCAAGGTTTTGTTTTGGTTTGGTTGTAAAGCAGCTCTGACATTAAAGGCTAACTTGGTGGTTTTATCTGTAGGAAAGCTGTTAGAATTTGGCATGTTATTTTTGTATGAAGATAAATCAAATCTTGCTGAAAACTACCATAACCAATAAAAATTTTTTTTAAAAAATCCTTTATGGCACCTCGGCAGTGCCTGGAAGTAAAGAGCCAGGGAGATGTTCTTAGCATTGAATCACTCCCTTTGATTCTCAGATTACTGGGTCTTGTCTGAGACTTGTGCTGCGGAAACAGGAAGTGCCTACTCAAAATATGAACCTTCACGAGTACCTAAAGGTAACAGGAAACGAACTCCCGGTGGCAGGAAATACCAGCAGGGTGAGAGCTGGGCGCTCTCCCAGGCTTCTCCCTCTGCCAAGTGCCACAGAACCACATCACAGGCATCTGTGTGCACTGATTTCTACTTTGAGCACAAAGAGAAATGTGTGTTCAAAGACCAGAGGGCTTCCCCAAATAGGAAAAAACAAACCTATAAGAAGATGAAGCAGTTCTCTGTAAAGTATTCTATAAGTGTCATAGCCAGTGACACAGGGGGAATCAGGACAGAGAGGGTGGAGTCTCAGCAGGGAGGTGTTGAGGACAGTGATGTTGGCCCAGGAAAGGCAAAAAATAGAAACCTTCAAGAAAACACAGATTTAAAAGTTCTCTTTTCAGCCTGGTGAGCGATACAGGCCTGTACTCTGAGTATCTCAGGAAGAAGTTGCCAAGTTTAAAACCAGCCCAGCCAACTTAGCAAGACGCTATCTCAAATTCGGAAGTGTCTCGGTGTTAAGCTCTGGGCTCACTTCTTACAATTGCAAATGAAAGGGGCTTTTTTTCCTGGTTAATAAAAGAGGGCCACACTACTCCAATAAATGTATCTTAGTTCCTGTCACGTATGTTAACTAAAACAAATGATGCCTGCTTACAAAAAGGGTGAGGCAGGCAATTCCACGGCTGCTGTAAACTAGATGCTCCCCGGGCAAGATGCCCCATGTGTTGTTGACCTTAGCAGAAAATCAGGTTCTGAGCACCCATTTTATTCCTATAAATATAATCAGACATTCAGAAGTTGTTTAAAGTGTCAGGAAATGAGGTTAGACCATGACTTAATAGGTAAGTAAGATAACCTTGCTGGATCATTCACTTAAAAATCTGCAGGGTTATGCGAGATGATTTTTAAGAATCTTGCCCAGCTCTAAAACTCTTTACTTCATTCTCTTTACAGGAAGGATCTTTATGTGTGTGTGTGTCCGTGTTTGGGTGTGTGTATGTACACACACCCAGATCCTTGAATTTAACATTATGCTCAAGCAGTAAGCCAAGCAGCAGCAGCAGCAGATGGGATTCACCTGCCAGGGGAAATCCTCCTGACATGCGGAAAAGACTACTCATTCAGGGTGGGGCACTGAGATAAGACTCAGTGCCACACACGTCTGATTCCAGGGTAGAACAAGAACCTCCACACTCTGCCAAAGCAATCCGAACTGGCCGTGAAACTACAGTGATGTTCTACCTCCAGGGGCTGCAAAACTACGGAGATCCCTGTGTTTTGAGGGCAGACAAAGAGCACTGAAGACAATATGAAGTAATCACATGAAGCTACGGCACTGTAGAAAAACATAACAAGTCCTCCTAGCATTTTCAGAGCTTATTTCATTTAAAAGTCAGGAAGAGGCGGGCTCTCACGTCTCGGCTCTCCTGACCCACTCTGGAGCACCGAGGACACCCAGGCGCAGGGGAGGGTGGCTCACAGGTTCACCTACTGACCCCTGCTGGCATTCCATTTTTCCTTTCTCTGACACATCTGACCTACTTACAAAATTGTACACCTTCTTTACCACTTGCCTTCTGTGATAAACCAAGGGGGATAAAATGGCTAAGTCTTCGTTACTTGTCGGTTTTTCCTACTCATGAATGTTCTCATTTCCACAACCTCAACCCAGCTGACTAGGATGAGCTACGGGATTTGGGCATGGCCTGTTTGGGGTTTAGTGGAAGCAGCTTTCTGCCCCAGAGGAAGAGAAAAATTATTAATTCCTTTGAAAGATGCTGTTCTGAACAGTAGCTTCCCTCCAACTGAGCAGACATGAGTTATTATAAGTGATACTTAGTTTATTTGGAGATAAAATTGTGGTCCATAGCGCCAACCTTGTTTGTCTCTCTGGATACCCAACATTTCACAAGACACCATTGTGGCTGCAGCCTTGACCTTTATCCACTACAAATACCCCATTCCAGAGATTCCGTGCCAAAAGGCAAATCACAGAAGTCAGGGATGTGTGGAATATTCTGAATTTCTATACCTCAGCCCTACTCTATGCTAAGTATACAAATGCTGGTGTAGACACATGGATTAAGAATTATCATTCTATATTTTTATAGAAATAGGAGCAACTTTCCAGCTGCCATATTAGAAAAGGCAAACTAAATTAATAGAGTATAGTTCACTATATCTAAACTATTACTTCAATAGTCTATGCTTATTTTTTACATACCAAGTTCTTGAAATCTGGAATGTGTTTGGTTTGCACTTCTCAGCCAAGTCATGTTCCAAGTGCGCAACAGACCTAAGTTGCTAGTGGCTGCTCTGCCTAATGGAAAAGGTCTGGACTAGAACATTTCATTTCATCTGAGAAAACAATTACTAGTGCGTAACAGCTAGGCAGTGGTCAGATTTCTGGGGGCCTGCCTACTAGCTGTGTGATTTTTAGACAAGCCACTCACCTCGTGAAGCCTCCTTTACCTTTATCAGATGATGTAGTACCTACTGCAGATTGCTGCCCTTGGAGCAGGCTCAGTAGATGCGGACTTGGTCTCTTTGCTCCTTTATTTGGTGACATTTACAAGCATTTCTGGACACCTATGGGTTAGGTGCCACAAAGCATAAGACAACTGTGTAGCCTCGATTGCATATGGAATTCTTTCCCCTCCAGGAACTTGAAATCTACAAGGGAGGGATCCTCATAAAACTCAAAGTAATAGACACTGTTCAAAATGTGAAAGCAGAGGTAAATATTAGTACAGAGGAAGGAAAAATTCAGCTGTGTGCTTAAAAAAAAAATAAAGAAGACAGAACAATATCTCTGACTTGGAGCCTTTACCAGTTTCTATGATATGAATACTTTCACCATGTCCAGTCTTGAGCTGCCAAGAGTATTACTGCATATTTGACAATCAGCAATCAGTTCCCCTGGCTGGTGTGAACTAGTTCCAGCACACCCCTGGAAAAATGTCAACGTACAAGAAGAAGAATGATTACCCGGAGTGGGAGATCAGCCCAGCCTTGAAAGATGAGAAAGGAAACGGTATTAGAAGCAAACGGAAAGACTGAGTAGAAAAAATTAAGAGAGACAGAAGTGCACAATGAGTCATAAAATAAGTGACCTCTTAGGGCTGGAGTAAAATCTATCTTCAGGAATACATGAGGAAATGGTGATGAAAAGACAAATTGAAACTGGACTATAATGAAAATGGGATGTAGGAATGGGAGAGGGACTTTCACAAAGATCTGAGTTGGAAAGCAGCAAAAATAGAAATGGAGCCCTTTCTATTTCAGAAAACACATGTATACTATCTCACTTCTTTCCAACACAGACCTGTGCAGTGGACCATGTAGTTCTCACCACTATTGTAGTGTGATGAATACTAGGCTCCCCAAAGATTTGTGCTCCTGAAACTTCAGAATTTGACCAGGGATGAACTAAGGGTCTTTGTAGATAGACTCACAACAGAGACACTGAAATGAGATTACGTGTGATTTGGGTGGGCCCCGAATACAATGATCAATGTCCTTAAAAAGAAAAGACACATCCAGCAGTTGAACTAAACCAACATCCATTTGCAGTTCTCTTCTGAACTGTGCACTTGTTCTACTTCTGATTCCAGTACTTTAGCAAATGTCATCAGGAGATAGAAACTTGGGTCTGTGACTATGATGCTGGGAGCAAGATTCACAATGGAAATCACCCAGATGGCCTTTGTAAGAAAAGCACAGCAGTCAAGTTCCCCCACAAAGGGGAGAACCAGCCTTGTCTCTAGATTTCTAGCTCTCAGATCCAAGAGAGAAGACATTCCTACAGGGAACACAAAATCATGGTTTTTCTTGTTGCATCTTTCTATTCTACTTGCCCATACCTGTGGATGTAACTATCAGCCAGGGCAATGTGCTGGTGTCCAGGCAAGATTTGGTAGCACCAAATCTTGTGCTGGGCCTCTGGACAGCTCCACATCTCGCCATCTCTGGACTCTTTGCTATGACAACTCAGCCTTTACTGGTGTGTGCGATGCCACCCTTCAGCCTTGCCTGAGAAAGGAAAGTCACTTGAAGTACTGTGTGATTTTTGCTATCACTGAAGCCTTTGACAAGTATGACCCCAAGGGTCTCTGTCATTTTCCAGAACCATGAGGACTCATGGCAAGGTTACCTCTAGGAGCAGAGTACAATCCCACCAGCACATATGTGTCTGACACACCCTGTATGTCTTGCTCCATCCATTCTGCTGGAGTACTCTGTCTTCTAGGGGGAAGAAAATAGAACAACAACAACAAAAAATCCTGCAAATCCATTAAAAATGTTCTCTTTAATCTCCATAGCTTCTGATTGTCCAAGGGGTCAGAGTGGTGACATCCCTCTCCTGGGGGTGAGCACAATGCAAACCAGAGTGGACTGATTAGCTCTGGAACATTGTTAGCCACCCTTTTCCACATATTCACTTCGAGGAATCCTTTCTCTGCCATTCACACTGCTGGGCTGTGCCCTTATTGATCTTAGTGTAACCACCATGGCTGCAAGTGCCTTGGCATTCGTGCTTCTCCTGCTGTGGTTTCTTGGAGAACTAGTGCTGCACCTTGAGGCTGAAGTTCTGGCAGGATATATGACTGCTCACTTCCAAGAGCAATGCAGATTATGTACTGTAAAAGATTTTTCTTGCACATCAGAAATAATTCCATGCAGCTCAGCCTTTCTCTTTTGGTGGGTAAGATCTGCCCATGGACTCCTGCATTATGATGAAGCTACCAGCACCTACTAAGCTAAAGCGGGGCGAGAAGCACTGGAGAAGTGCCAAGGTCAATAAAAGAAGGCAGCAATTTCCCAAGTTTCAGCCAGGATTCTATGCTTCACCTTTCAAAAGAAAACATCACTGAAAAAGTCACCTATTGTACTCTTTCATAATTCTTGATATCCTATCCACAGTGGACTGAAAAGGGATCTTAGAGATAGGTTCTTTTTTGCCTTCAGTGTCTTCAAGGGGTGAAAGCCCTGGGATGTATCTAGTTAACATTACCAAAAGAGCAGTGAATATCAAATGTGGTTCACAAAGAGAATCTTCTCATCACAGCATCTTCTGAACTTTATAATGGTACCCAGAAGATTCAATCTTACTCCAATTATGTGAAGTTTTGTATTTTCAAAACAACATTGCCAAAGGTTACTGCTTTGATTTAAATTTTGTGGATTTCGGTGTTTCTCCTCATTTAATTTCTCTAGTTACTGTTTTGTCAGAAAGGTTTATTCTGTGGTTAAAGGGAAATTTTACATCAGCTAAGTTGAGGGTGTTGAGTGCTCACAGCTCTTGGGTAAGGACCTCATCCCATCCACTCGGACACATCCAATCGTGTCTTCCCCAGGACTCTTCACACAGAGGCAGGGGTCTCAACGAGACTCTTCTCCAAGTCAAATTTATAATTGCTGAAAATAAAACTGAACATAGAATTATTTCCTGGGGGGATGTGGCACAGTGAAGCAGATAGAACTCAATCTTTAGAAAAGGAAAGACTCGAATTTCAGCCTTGGGCTCAGCATTCACTAACTATGAAAACCTGGACTCGTTGCTCAACCTCAAAGCCTTCATCCTGCTTAGCGATAATCTTGCAATATATGGCTCAAGGTGGTGCGGGGAGGGCCGAATGCTCAGAGCAGATACTTCTCTCCCTCTCAGCACCCTGCCTGGATGCTTTCTACAGAAGAAAATCCTACGAGCTACATCTCCTATCCATTCTAACACCTTCAAATTAAGAATTCTGTGTGGAACTTAAATATATTTTCCAGTCATTTAAAATGTCTCCCTGGTATTCTGATCTCAAAGGAAATTAAAATGCCTGTGTGTATATTGCAGACAAATTCTGTCTTAGAGACTTCAGAGCTAAACAGTAATGAGCTTACGATGTGTATAGGGTGGAGAAGATATAAACAAAAGATTATGTAGATGTTTCAGAAGTTAAATCTCCCTTTACACTTTCCCTTGTCCTCTTCCTATACCTGGACTCAAAATGAACCTTTGTTTTGGGCCAAATCAGCAGGAAACAGCTGAGCAAAAATAGTTGCACAAAAATTCCCAACTGTGATTGTCTTCTGAAGTAGTTGTCATGTCACCGTTTTTCAAATTTTATGCCCAAATATTAGCAGTCATCCCAGGTATTCTCATTAGTACTGATTTACATGAATCTGAGTAGCTAGATAGAAAAACTGAAATAGAAATACTGCCAGAATGAATATGACTGGTTTCCAGGCTTCTCATTTTCAGCCCAATAATGAATCAAACAGCTGGCTTTTCTCTCTTCTATGCAAATAAGCCTCATTAAAACCATTCCTATCCACCATCCTCTTCCCTTTTTTTAAAAAGCATGGATTTAGAGCTGAATATTTCCTTTGTAATTGTGATCCATCTATAAAATCATAATAGCAGCTGGGCTGTGACTAGTTAACTGTCATGCTCAATTGGAGTAGAAACCTCTCCAGGAGTGCATTTTTTGATACTATCTATCTAGATCTTCTCTGACATTAAAATGTACTATTTCACATACACAGAAAATGAGAGGGGAAAAAAGCACAATCTATGGAAAGTCAGTACAATCGAGAGTGACATTTTTCTCCTTTCCTCCTATGCACAGACTGCCCTTGGGCTCTTCGCTTCAGCATCTATTAATGCCAGCCCTGGCTCCCAGGCTCTCTAGTGTGTTGCATGGAGGTTTCAGATCCCTGTGAAATTATAACCCCATCACTGACAAGGGCAAGGACAGGAAGAGGACTTCCTTTACAACAGGGAAGAAAGCCAGGGAGGCCAGTTTACAGGACGGCCCCTGCCAAAGAGGCCTCATTCAGGAGACCAGGATGAAAACAGGCCACCGCGTGCCTCTGCAAGAAGTAGGACATCCTAGGATGAGGTTTCTATTCAACACACAAAGGGTATCTCTATTCAACTGGACACCACCTGGAAAAAAAATCTAAGGTAACATAGTCTTCCTTATAATTGTTGGAATTCACAAGTATGCCTTTTGTGTCTAAAGAATTCAGTAAATTACCAAAAAAAAAAAAATCAGCTGCACAGGACACTGATGTCAAGATAATACAGTACCGATAGAGTACAGTAACTGAATTCTGAAATAATTTTTAATCACTCAAAACCACCCAAACACGTGGGAAAATCTGACCATACTCATATATATGTGGAAATTGTTCTGTGTGGCAAAAACTACATTTCTGTAATTTAACACAATAATACATAGCATTCTTTGCTGCAGTGTGTCCAAATGTTTGGGCTCTTTGTTTTGGCTCTTAAAATGTTTTTAAAGTAGTAAAAATCATTTTTAAGTAAGAATTTAGTAACAAATCCCAATGCGTAAAGCAGAAAAAAGGTTTTATTAAAAATATTTTACACAGTCTCATTATACAATCAAATGTATTCACTTTAAAGCTCATTAATGAAAATAATTTCTTTGATTTACCCTGAAATTTCAAACTGAACATCACAGGTAATATGTCTCAGCACTCTAGTATATATTTTATTTTGTTGCACCATATTGAAAAATTTCTAATACATGTAAGTAGCTTCAAATAATACTTTTTCTTAATTTTTCACTCCATTTTGTCAAGATATTCTTCAGGTAAACACACAGTAGAATAAGCTTTATCTGAAGTACACATAAAACAATTCAATCAGGCAAGAACAGTCAGTACACTAAGTCTTCAATGTACTTTCACTTTATACTTAGAAATAGTTTGTTCCCTTTAACACCACTGTACTGTTTGTCATCTTGATTACACTTGTCTTCATATTTGAGATAAAGTGACCATCAACAGAGTGGCAGTCTTGACCCTCAGGAGCCTACATAAGCTCAGTTTTAGCTCCTGGTCTTCATCTGACCCTCTACCCGTTTGTCCAGTTCCTGTCCTCCGGCGTAAGAGTCTACTCAAATTCTAAACACCAAGATTAGATCTTTGCTTCTTTTAAATCCTCTACCTTGAGCCTAGGCCATGTGGTCATTTCCCCACCTTGGGTCTTTGACTATCAACTCTGTGTTGGGAATTTACTATTTTTCTAGACAAAAGGCCAGCCATTGATGCATCTCCATTCCTAGAGTCAGTTTCTTGAAAAAAACGCTCTTAAGAAAAGGAGCTTGTAAGGGTGCCTTACGAAAGAGAAAGAACCCTCTCATTTGGGCTTAATCATTTCTTGTCACAAATTCTCTAAGGGTTTTGGAGTTCAGGAATAGAACACAGTACCTCTGCACAGAAAGAAGCAAAATGTACAAAAACGAAGGTCGACTGCAGAGACCAGAAATTGGTGCGAATGAAGGTTGCAGTAATCAGAGGACTAGAAATTCACAAGTGCAACAAAACTCATCTCTATCAACTAAGAGTCGCCTTCAATGAAAATAAATGGTAGGACTCACCATGCCCATGTACAGGTATTGCAGGGAAAGACAGAAGGTGAAGCCAGGGAGAACTTGAGCCTGGAATTTGTTGAGTGGATCGTGGGTATATATTGGAACTGTTATGTCCATTTAGTTGCATTTAGCAAGTTCCAATGGATCGCTGCTATGTCCACAGACCCAACAAAATGATATTTTCCCACATTTCCCTTAAAGAAAAAAAAAAGACTTCAGTGTCTCCTAGGCTAAGACTCCCACAGGGAAGGTGGAACAGGAGAAAAGAGGCCCGTATGATTTTCTTTGAAAGATATCCCCCTTGAAGGTGATGGATTTTGTTCATTCTTAGCCGAGATCTTTTCTTCCATGTCTGTATAATTGAGTCCTCACTGTCTATATTCTCTCATGTTTCCTACAAGCAACCATCTGAGGGTGAGGTGCACCAGTGAAATATAGTGAGAGTACTGGAGAGAAAATATGATGTGGGCCAGAGTCAGATTCAATCGTGACTCTGCAGTATTGTTCCTTTTCTTTTTGCAGTTTTGGGGACAGAATTCAGGACCTTTTACTTAGCAGGTAGAGGTGGCAGTGCCACTGAGCTACATCCCTGGCCCTGAAATACCATTTCTTCAATACTTTAAAGTTACTTAACCTCTCTCGAGACTTTCACATACAGAAATCTTCACAAGGTTATTATAAGGATTAAAAAAAATAAAGATGGAATGTAACTTTGACAGTGTCTCTCTCACAACATGAATAAAAACTGTTGGCTGCTATTACTTCCCACATATAAAAATTTTCCAAGCAAATGATGTTTTCCAGGCAAGAAAAACCTCTCAAATGGCATCCTGCCAGTTAGGATGAAAGTTTCTGGGAAATGGATGTATATTCTCTTCTGGCATCTTTGTCCATTGGAAATTAGCTTCTTCTAATGATTGAATATTGTCAAAGTAACTGAATACATGTAATTTGCCAGCAGCCCTGGTGGTCCCTAATTACATGATTATGGGCCATCATTTTCCTCATTAAAGAAGATACAATTCAACATTTCCTAGGGGAAATCCTACTTTAAGTCCAGCTCAGCTAGGCCCACTATAAAAAAAGAAAGATATGCTTCACCCTAAAGCAAAGAAAGACAGAATCTAGAAAAAGAAACGACAAATGGCAGCTGATCATGACACCACATCCAGATGTAGTATGCTGTAACAGCTGTACTGAGAAAATTCAACAAGAACAAAAAGAGGGAAATTGGTTCTGTCCTTAGGGAGACAGAGAAGACAAAAACAGAAGGTTTTTGAGCTTGCAATATTACTTTGGATGAGTAGATGAGAAAAGGGGAAATGAAGTAACAGGAAAAACTTAAGCAAAATTATCTACCACCCAGCAATGGTAGTTGAAGGAAACAGAGAAGAAAGTCACACATTTCAGCCAGTTAGATAAGGGTTCCAATCCTTTCACTGGAGTTTTGCCTGCATGAAGATGAGAAAATAAGATCTGTGCATTGGGGTCTGTAAATAATGTAGTGAAAGTAGAAGTCTCTTTTTTTATACTTTTAAAATATGAGTTAATGGATATAGATACCTTTATTAAAGAGAATTGAATTGGCCTAATGCTTCTAGTGAAACATGTTTTTCTTAAAATATAAGTGGCAATTTTTAAACATAAAAGCAACACCTAAAATACCAGAAGACACAGTCCATCACAATGAGTGACTGTATATATTACTGAAGTACTCAACTGTTCCTGGAGAGGATCAGCAGAAGCAAATAGATCCCCATTCAAAGGATAGATGCATTAGCATACAGCAGTGTGCAATTCTGTTTCTGAACATTTGAAAGACTTTTAAGTCTCTTGGCTGAGAATACAAAGCTCTGCCAGATTTATCTGTGCAGCTTTCATCTAAAAGGTATTCACACCTACAATAAACAGCACACCTATGTGTTCTTTCATAACATCCTTCACTTCAAAATACTCGAAGATCGGGCATGTTGGGGAAACCTCAAGTCCTGAGTCCCACACTATGTAGTAATTTCTACTTGACAAACCCACATCTGGATGAAGGAGCTACTGAGGACTTCTTCACTGTGGACCCTGTACCACAGATTTTGTTTTGCACTTGCTGAGCCCTCCTCTGCCTTAAAGTAATCACCTGCTTTCAAGGCTGAGGCATTGTCTTGGGCCTCATCTCTGGCTGCTTCTTTCATCTGTACTAATTAATGATGCATGATGACATTTCAAACCATTTCTGTGGAGTATTCCCAGTCTTTCTCAACCATCAAGTATAATACAGCCACTTAATAGAATATGATCTTAATTACCCAAAGTGATCTCAAATCAGGAGCTTTGGATTTCTTCAGCAGGTTCCAAATATCCCAAGTGAGAACATCCCCAGGTTACATTGCTGTTAGAAATGTACCCACAGTTTTCCAAATGTGTCTTCAGTTGGTCCTTGTAAAGCTCCCCACACCAGGGCTTTCAGAGAGCCTTAGGCTCTGGAGCTTTGCAAACAGAGAGGGAGTGTGAGTGAGATGCATGCCTGAGAGGACTGGAACCAGTAGCTCAGATGACTGGACAGCAGAAGAGTTTCATCACCCTCACCCTCTGACATCTGAACTGAACAATAACACCCAGCACAATAATGCCACCAAGTCCTTTGGGTACATCTACCATGAAATCCCTGTCCTCAAGATTAGTTGTGCACTTTCTCAGCAACAACTGATTTATTTCTAAATGAACCCAACAGCAAAAACACCTCTAAGCTGCTAAGATGGAGGTAATCACTTGGCATTGGGAGCAAACCCTCTGGGAAATAGCTACACATCTCTAGGAGGCACAAGCAATGATTCAGCACGCTGACAAAGCCAGAAAGGCAATATTTAAGAAAGCAAGAATCATTAGGAACTCCGGAAAAAAAATAAAGCTTTCTGCCATACTTACATAAGCAGTTTAAGGCACAGAGAGATCATCACCAGAAAGTGCTCAACAGAACAAACAAAATGCGTCCGCTCTGAGACACCATCTTTCAGAATGGCTTTACAATCACTGCTCCCCCCAAAAGGGACAGCACAGTTTTTGTTGTTAGTTGTGCCAGTTAGATATGGTCAATGCACATTTTCATAAAATGAAAAATGGTTCCACACAGAGCACAGGTCTATTGGTCAAAAATGTAACAGAAATCAGGCATTTCCCACAGATACCATTTTTCCTCTATGTCTTTTGAATATTTCTTGGAGGAATGACATGTGGTCTCTTCTGGCATTTAAACTAGATCAGCTGATGTTTCTGGGGTTTTCTGAAGGGTGTTATTTTGAATTCACCTTGCTGTGTTATCTATTTTGTGTCATATTGAACTTGAATTCATGTTAAATTTATATTCCAATATTTTGAAGTATATAAGCATTTGTGAGGGAAATATTTTCCTGATTTGAAAGGTGATATGCCCCCAAAACTGTACCTTACAGTCCTTGTTACCTATAATCCTAAGTGTTGACTTTTTGTATTTTCTAGGCAAAGACACCAACACTGAAATGCCAGCAGAATGAAAGTTTACATGGGTATCAAATCAATAATCCTTATCAAAATATAATCCTATGGCATAATACTTACACAAGCAGCAGGCAGGTTATTATTCACAATACTACACAGGATTCTAAGACACAATTTTACCATTATTATTGCTCAAGACTTTCACATTATACAAAAAAAGACACTACAACTCAGAAAGGCCATAACCTCTGCTGGCCAATGACCAGACAGGAGCAGGACGTGACAGATGTGCAGGTCACAGAGTTCATGATGCTTGTCCATTTTCAACTACACAGGAGTCTACTCAGAATGGCCCCGGGGCCTCTGACAGACATCCTCTCCCTAGAGTCTCACCCTCTCAGAGGCTGCTGCATTTCATTAATCAGGTAGTCTTTGTTCTGACCTCTCTCTTGCAGGAAAGATATCCCTGATAGAGGTCTGCAGGAAGACAGTCACAGCAAACCTAAATCGGCAGTGAATGAATTCTGTACTTCTGTACCTGTTATTTTCTCGTCATATTTAAAATTAATGTAGCTAATACATTTTAAGCATGCTTTATAGTTATCTGTAAAATTCACCATAAAAACAGGATCAAAATATTATTTCTGTCATACAGATTATTTATAGACAGAAGCATCCAAGTATCTGCTGTGTGACATTCAGGTTGGGTCAAAACTGTAAACCGTAAAAGACTTCAGGTTACCAGGACTGCACAGATGAACAGTGGAGATAAGGATGGGAGATAAGCTTGGGAGACAAGGATGTGTCCAAGTAGGTACACGGCTAAGGCAAGGTGAGTACAGATGGGCAGTCAAGAAGGGTCCAATGTTATGTTTGAAGTGAATTCTACACTCACACGACATACTTTGACTTCCTAGTCGAAGTGTATTCCCCGACTTCAACTTCCCATCCAAAAAAAAAAAAAAAAAAAAAAAATCACAACAAAACTCAGGACAAGACGAGCAGTGACTAAAGGACAAGTAAGTATTACCCCGATACTGAGGCATTTGGGTAAGTGAAACGACTCCCTTACAGGCTCAGACTGGGCAAGGTCGAGAATCACGCAATCAAATATAAATTCACACATTTCACTCCTGCCAGAGAAAAGAGATGGAGGTGCAAATGGCCTCATGTCACATTATTCCCTCTTCTGTGATCACTGCACTAGCCCAGTGACCTGCCTATGATAGAGGGGACAGGGACTTCTTTAGAATGCTGCTCAGATGGCAGACACACCAGTCAGAGGCTTTGGTACTCAAAGGAAAAAGGAAGGATTGTCAAAGTACACATTGTAGGTACAGCAAATGCACTGTGTGTTGAGAATACAAGAAAGGAGAGATTTACTGGACTATTTAATTAAAAGGGGCAAGAAAAGACTTAGCTAAATGGCAGCAGAAATTATAATTAGAAGTAAAAATATTTTTTCTAGACTAACTTATTGACAGTCAAAAACTACAATAGAAAATGAGGGTTGATATATGTATAAACCTCTTACTATCAATAAGAGAATTTATTTGGCTTTTTGGAGACATGATTTTGTCATACATTGGAGTCTGGCCTTGAACTGTAGCTCAGCATGGCTCCAATTAGTAAGCCTTCTGCCTCAGTCTGTAGAGTGCTGGAATTATAGGTAGGCACCATCACATCAACCAAGAACATTAATTTCAAGAAGGTGCCTACTTCTTTCAGGAAAGCTGAATATTCTGATGCTCTGGGGAAAATATACTCTAATATTTGATAGCAATCCCAGAAGCATTTTCTTTGCTAACACTGACAATGAAAGTATGCCTTCAGAGTTCTTCCACTCCAAGTTTACCGAGAAACATGTCTGAGAATCTAAGCATTTACAGTTTGTCAAAGAGGGCTAAGACAAGTCCTAAATCACTTCAACATTTTAATTTGTTCTTCTGGCATGTATGTCTCATTTTCCATAAAACATTATAAGTGTGATCTGATCCATTAAGAAAAATTAAGTTTTTGCTTAAAAGATGGACAGTCATGTCCTACATTTTATGTATATGTTTGGAATACAAAGACTAGAGACTGAATCTAAGGCCCCATACAGAGTAGAGAAGTCTGTCACTGAACCACACTCCAGGTCATATTCTACTTCGATTTCTTCATCCGATTTGTAATCAATCTACAAAGCAAACCAAAATCAATGGTTTTTCACCTGAGATGCACAGTAAAATCACCTGGAGAGATTTTAGATATACCAATATTTATGCCTCACCTCCAGAGATTGACTTAATTGGCTGGAGCAGTGCCCAGATATTGACATTTTATAAAAACTGCCCCAGGTAAACAGGTTACTTCTGCACCATATATAACCCAGGCTAGAATTTCAGCCCTATATTCATTCCCTAGGTTCTACAGCTTCAAAATCGTTCTCTTCTCAACTTGTTCTCTAAGTTTTCTCAAGCTCTACGGTTATCCCTATTGAAATGAATCTCTTTGGCCCATTTTTCTAAATCTTATTTTTTTTTTTTTAATTCAGTGTGTTTGCTACCTACTCAGATTTGAGAGAATGTTTTTATTTTGGTCAGTGCCACAAACAGAGGCTAGGTAAAGGTCAGGGCAGAACATCTTAGCGTTTCGACAAGGTTCCCCATTACACTCGGGCAGGCCATTTCGTTATTCACCATCCCTGCTCCTCCTCTTCGTCCACCCTACTCCTCCTCCTCCCCCTCCTCCTCGCTGTTCCTCCTCCACCCTGCTCCTCCTCCTCCCCCCTGCTCCTCCTCTATCGTTCTCCTAAGATATCTGATTTGAACATACACTTAAATTCACTCCTCTACCAGCCTCACCAGTCTGTCAGAGCTGCAGCCAAGGACGCTCTGACACAGTTGTTCTACTTCTTTCTCAGTTGTAACAAAATTATCAACTTGTTTTTGAAAGACCCAAACACTTAAGAATTTTTCAGATCAGAGAAAGGTAGATTTTCTTTACAGATACTTTCCATTTCCACTCTACTCCTAAATCTAGTAGACAAACATAATAAAATAGGCATAAGTTTTCCTTGTCTAGAAAGATCTTGTATTTGTTTAGAGGAAGGGAGTGGCGTGTGTATATAGTGCTCCACTGGGACTTCAAGGATGGCTTCGTTCCATCAAAAAGACATTTTAATGCTCTTCTGAGGAGTGAAAGCTGCTTCCTTCTTTGCCAAGAAATACATTCCACTAAGACTTTGAAATGATCCAGAAACACAGGGAAGATTAGCATTGTTTAACATGGAGAATTTATTTCTACACTGGTTTAAACTTTTACCTCTTCTGTAAGGGCTAAAGATACATACACTATAGAAGAAATAGCGACACGTCTGCTGGGAAATGATAATGCCAGAGAATGAGTGTACTAATTGGTGTTTGGTTGCCATTCACTAGAACAACTTACCTCAAGAATCTAATCAAGAGGTGAATAAAATGTTAATTATTTAGGAAGGAAAAATACTCTGTACCAGATCTTTTATTCTGTTTTTTTTTTTTTTTTTACATTTTAAACTATGAACATTTTTGCTCATTTCTTGCTTTATACTTTTTTCTTAAGTGATTTTTCCTGACATGATTCATAAAAGACTCATAAACAGGAAACTATGTAATCATACAAAAGCATTCTCTGGCTACAACATCTTAAATATATTTTCATCTAAAAATGATCCACATTTAGAACAGCCTGGTGTGATATACTAAAAAACTACTAATTGCCCAATGCATTTCTTCTCTTCTTTAACATATGAACATAGAACATTTTTGCTCCATGTCTTGTCTTAAAAACTTTAAATACTGTTCCTGTTTCTTTTTTTGATATTGTCTCCAAAGTTCCATCGTTAAGTGGCCTCAATGTTAACATTAATGCTATTAACAATTTCAGCACCAACATCATTTTAAATTTGGTTACAATATATAGAATTTTTATACATATTAAAATGCTAAAATCCTAGTTTTTTTTAAAGAAACTTATGTTTGTAAAAAAAAAATTTCCACTGCCAGCTGCAGCTCATTGTTTATTCAGAAATCAGCGAACTACATCCTGTATCTCCTCAGCTTCCCAAAGCAAGGACAGCAACACTATTTTCTCACCATGCTCCTATGTACACTAGACGCTCATCAGTTCTTCACTTACTGAGAACAGTGTGGGAGTCTTACTAGTGACTTAAAAAATTTCCGGAAACACCCGAAGGACTATTATCCTTGGGTGTATCAGGGAAGAACACACACACACACACACACACAAAAAAAAAAAAAAAAAAAAAAAACACAACAACAACAACAAAAAACACACCTTTCCCCCCCCCCCCTATTTTTGAGACAAGGTCTTGCCTTATAGCTCAGGCTGTCCCTGAGCTCAGCCTCTAACTCACAGCAATCCTCCTTCCTCTGCCTCCTGAGTGCTGGGAGTACAGGTGTGAGCCATCATGTCTGGAACAGTGGTATGTTTTACTGACTGTGGTATGTGTTACTGATTGCTGGTGGGCATGAGTCTATGCCCAGTACTGCAGTATATAGGTTCAACCTGGGATTGAACCCTGGGCCCTTTTGGTTGCAAGACAGGCACCGAAACCATTGAGCTAAATCCCTGGCCTCCAAACCCTCCATTTCTGAATTCTATGGACTAGGAAAATTCCCCAGCACTTCACAGAAATTACAACATGATATGATTCCCAAGATGCATAAAATAAAAATAAACCTACATCTACCGATTAATGACCAATAAAAATGAATATATTTCTGATTAGTCATCATTTATTGTATCCATAGGGTAAGAAAGTGTTGAGTCCAGAAGAAAAGTCATCCCCTGATGAATTTGGAGGCAATTAAACTAAAGGTGCCCCACTGGAATACAGGCATGTGAGCAGCAGGTTACTGGGAGGCCAGGTCTCTCCCGCAACCTGGACCAAATATCCCTTTAGCAAAAGGCAGGGACAGCTCCTCATGTCACTTCGCTCAAGAACTCAGGACTCACAGGGTATGATGCTCCATAGTTGTGTGATGATTCCTACCAAGACCATATTTTTCAGGTTTTAAAAAAAGGATTTAGGATGAAAATGTAGAATACAGTGAAAACATTCAGGGTATTTGAGAAATGAGGCTTTGTTGCCAGCTATCTTGGGATCCATTAGGAGGAACTGGGGTGACCCTAGTGATCATCACAACCAGGTACGGATTTCACAGAGGCATCTGTAACAAGTCTGTAACTCATGGTTAAGTGCAAAGTGAGAATGGACTTTGGCTAAAAGCTCTCAGCCCTGTGTTATACCCTAGGTCACATTATTCACCCTTCAATCCTGTTAAACATTTCCATAATTAAATCAATATTGTGGGTCTCTTATGCTAAAAAGTTAAAGCTGTGTTGGCTAACATTAAACTAGTAAAGGACACTATAATTGTGTCGGTATCTAAGAGGCTGTTTTGGGAAGAAAAGGACTCTATCTTAGCTGGCTTTTCATGGCTCAAGATTTTGGCTCAGAAGAGGTTTATCAGCTGGGTGTGCTAGTTCATAGCTGTAATCCCCACACTCTGAAAAAGGTTAGCAGGAGGAGCCCAAGATGAAGCCCAGCTGGGTCAATTTAGCAACTTAGCAAGACCCTCTCTCAAAATAAAATAAAAATATTAAAAAAGTTTGAGGATGTACCTCAGTGTGAATGCCTTGGATCCAATTCACAGTACCACAAAAAAATAAATAAATAAATAAATAAATAAATAAATAAAGTTGTAATTTACAACAAAGCAGGAAATGTTTATCGATCCCTTTCTGTGCCAGTCTCATTTTAATTATTTTATATGTATTATTTGGTTTGGTCTTCACAACAAGGATAAGTTATTATCCCAAAGATGTAGGAGTACAGTTGTTAGTAGAAATATATCATTGTGTAACTCTTTTGGAAGATAGGTTAACCCTCTGGTTATTATATGACCTGGACATGTCACTCCAAACTGCATACCCAAAGGAAAAACATAAGTCCACATAAAATTTATGCATGAAAATTCAGAGCACTATTCATCATCAAAGCCAAAAAGTGGGAACAATCTAACAGCCATGAACTGATGAATGGATAAACAAAATGCAGTATACATTTTGGAATGGATTATCACTTACCTACGTAAAAAATAAAATACTATGTGTTAAAATATGAAGCTTAAAACATAATGGTAAAAATGAGAGTTAAGTTGTGTCTTATACTGGTACAAATCCCCATTATGGAGTGCAATCATGATGTGTATATTTAATGTACCAATAAAGATAAAATTTTTAAAAAAGCATAATGGTAAGTAAAATAAACTAGTCAAAAATGATCACATAACAATTTCATATATATGAAAGATCAAAAACAAGCAGACCTGTAGTGTTAGTAAGGAAAAAAAAAAATCAGTGGTCACCAACGTCTGCAGGGTCAGAAAGAACGGTTTGGATGGCATGAAAAATGCTTGCTCAGCCGGGGACTCAGCTCAGTGGTTCCGGTGCCTGTCTTGCAAGTGCAAGGACCGGGGTTCAGTCCTCCAGTAACCACATAAAATACTGGGCATGGAGACTCACACCCAGCAGCAGTCAGTACCATGTACACCAGTGCGCGGTGTGGTGGCTCACGCCTGTAATCCCAGCGTTCAGGAGGCAGAGGCAGAAGGATTGCTGTGATGTGAGTTTGAGGCTGAGCTCAGGGCCAGCCTGAACTACAAAAGTGAGATGCTGTCTCAACAACAACAAAAAAAAAAAAAAAAAAGAAAGAAAAAGAAAAAGAAAAAGAAAGAAAGGAAGAAAAATGCTTGCTCAAAGGAATAGAAAATGTTTCCTCCAGAGAGTGATAAAAATGCACTGGAATTACATACTAAAAACTCCTTTAAATGAATAAACTATGTGGAATGAAGATAAAATTGCTAAATCAAAAAATAAAGTATGAATAATGAAAATCAACCATGTATAAATTTATCCAAGATGTAAAATTTATTGACTAATTCAAAACACAATTACTTGGCAATTTAATACATTACCAGTTTACTACCCTTACTGAACATAAAATGCAGAAACTTTTAAGGGAAATGGAACAAACTCAAAATATTTTTATCAGTCAGCTATTGCCTGGCCTTTACCTGAGCAACTTAAAGTACTGTAGCTGTTCCACACTGTATCTCATTGCAGAAATTTCAGTTCATTTTGCTAATAGAATTATTCTACCAACACCTATGATCCTGATCTGAACACATCTTTGGCAGGATATGGGAAGCAGCATCAGATCTGCTGAAAAGTGAGGCTCTGTGCTATACAGATGATTTCAAAAACACTTCCTACTAAATCATGTAAAATATCTATTCATACTGTAGCCTCCAGGCAGAGGACAAGTCATTAAGTGAAAAAAGCAAGCTGTTCAAACAAATAAGCCCACAGGAAATTTAAAGACTGTTTATGAATATGTACATTAGAGAAGCCTAATATGTAAATACAGAGCTACAAATAAGAGATGGCAGACCAATGGAATTCATAAATAAAAACTGAACTTAGTAACTAAAATGGCATTAAACTTGAAATAACTATATTAAGGGACAAAATAGAACACATTACTTGGATTTTTGTAAAGTCCAACACTGTAGCTGATAAAAATGGAAATATATTGTGAAACTCTCAACTCATGAAGGAAGACAGATTTCAATAAATCCTATTGGACAAAGAAGCAACAACTACAGCAACAACTGTAATCTTTATTTTTTTTTGAAATGAATAAATCAAAGTATCATTTAAGAAAGCTTTCCAAGGGCAAGGGATTTAGCTCAGTGGTTCTGGCACCTGTCTTGCAAGCACAAGGACCCGGGTTCGATTCCCAGGTAACCACATACAATACTGGTGTGGAGACTCACACCCAGCAGCAATCAGTACCACATACAACAGTGCTGGGTGTGGTGGCTCACACTTGTTATCCCAGTACTAGGGAGGCAGAGGCAGGAGGATTGCTGTGATGCTAGTTTGAGGCTGAACTCAGGGCCAGCCTGAACTACAAAAGCAAAACCCTGTCTCACCAACAACAACAAAAAGAAAGCTCTCCAAGTATATGAAATATTGCCAAGATATTATAATAGATTGTTTAAAATTTCATGAAAATGGAAGACACAGTAATGTTCAGTTTCACAGTGTAGTTAGCTGTAAGACAGAATTTCTTTACTGAAAGCAGGTGCGATAATGCCTACTCATAATCTCAGCACTCTAGAAAGCCGAGGAAGGAGGATCACAAGTTAAAGCCCAGTCCCTTCAACTTACCAGATTCCCTGTAATCATCTGTAAGCATAGCTACTTTTTATTCTATAAATATGTATTGTTAACCAAAACAACAAAACTACACTATTTGGCTCAGACTACTTCTCTTTCTATTCTGTCCCCAGTATTCTTTTAACCAATGTCTTGTTTTCTATGGTTGTTGACTGACCTATAAGGATATGCTGGCCTGGCTTCAACCCCTTGCTCTACCCTTACTAGCTTCATGAAATTGGGCAGACTCATTCACCTTTAAAATGCTGCTGCAAAAGCTCAGATTAAAGTGCAAATAAATAGAAAAACACAACTAAAGCACTGTCTGGTATAATGTACCATGTAACTCCCTACATGCTGGTCATTATTATTTGATGTTACATACCAATCATTAGCAAATAGCTGAATAGGAAGTACTAAGGCAGCTTTGACTTCTTTAATAAAAGTCTTTAAAATACTTTTTGGTAGTCATCATTCTAGATACCACTATAAATCGCATGAAACATGAGCTATTCCTAGTATTTCAATAGTACTTAAAAACCAGCTATCAGCACATTGTCAATGAGCCATAGCATTTATTCACCAGATCGCAAAATGAATCTGTGCCAGTATAATCTATTCTCCTGCTGAGCCAGCTGTGCCACAGGTGTGAACTGTGGCTGTGCAAGCATCAAGCTTTAATATTTGGTCAAGGATGTACTCCATGACACACTGTCTATTTGTAACTTCTTCTCCCAAGCTCTTAACTTTCGACTTAGTGATACAGAAGAGCTACTGAACATTGGAATCAATTGAATATTGTTTTCATTGTCTAGGAAATATTTATAATAATCCTTCATATTAGTCAACAAAGTTCTTTGGCTTCTTTGCTGATATATCAATTAGTCAAGTGGAAAACACATATGTATACACAAAAATAGTGGAATACTAAGCATTGAGACACTATCACAAAAGAAATATGCATT
The DNA here is from genome assembly GCA_004026965.1 of Petromus typicus. Taxonomy (NCBI): domain Eukaryota; kingdom Metazoa; phylum Chordata; class Mammalia; order Rodentia; family Petromuridae; genus Petromus; species Petromus typicus. Next base: position 116,689 of record PVIR01000971.1, read on the forward strand.
TTATAGCTCTATATTTTTATGTAGCTGCATAAAAATTAGTTTGGGCAACTGTAGGTCTCAGCTGTCCAATTATGCAATTGCACAGTAGGGGGGCTGTGTTTGATAAATTAAGTTGATCACCACAATAAACCACAGTGATTTCTTGCAAGCCAATATTTTCTGCTACTATAGACTACTTCACATTTTCCATTACTATCATGTAAGTGTCATAGTTAAGCAGCTTCATTCTTAGGGAAAATAAGCAATTTACTATCTTCTAAGGCAAGGCTGTAACATGCCATAATTAGTTAACTTATTAAGAAGAAATACACATTTTATGAAGTCAACAGTTAGGCTACTGGAGGGTATCAACCACATGTCTGGCCAAATGTAAGTACTGGACATGAGAGATGTACATGATGATCTTGGTAACATCATTCACATATCCTCTTCTCCAGAAAATTCCTACCACGGAAGGAGAACACAAACACAGACTGACTTGAAGGGTAGTGAAAATGGAAGCACATAGAGCAACTGAGGTATAATCTAATTAAAAAGCCAGAGAATAAGGGTTCAAAACAGAACTATAAAGAATGGAGTTTACAGTGACAACAAAGCTTAGACATAAAATACATTTCTTATAATACTAAGCACTACTCAATGCTTAGTATTCCACTAAAATATATAAAGATCAGCTACTTTTCCTCTTGTATTCTTTCCTCATTCTACTCCTTTGACTTACTACAATATATTATCTTTCATCTTTTCTTTGTTCTTTGCAGTATTAGGGGATTGAACCTGAGCTACGATCCTCAGATAAGGGGGTTATTTTTTAACATTGATTTTTAAAAATTACATCAAAACAATGTCAATATTAGTACTGTTGTATGCTTTTTAGATAGAGCTCATTTAATGTTTACAAAAAATTTCCAAGTAACACTATACAGAAAATACCCACTACCAAAAAGTCATGCAGTTTGACTATGTGAATCTGAAAATCGATAATCTGAAATGTTCTGATATCTAAAACTTTCTTGGGTGCCCAAAATATGAAACACTTCTGGTCCCAAGCATTTTGGTGAAGCACTTAAACACAGTTACTTTGCAATTTCAACATTAGAGAAAAGTATTCTTGTCAGGACATCTGAGCTCCATCCCTGCCCGTCTCTACTTTCAACAGACATCGTGCTATGCAGCTTGGCATATGCCAAGGATGAGTCTATGCCTTACTTATTTCCACCTCTCTGTACTTCAGTGCTTGACACACAGTAGAAACACACTAAGTGCTTACTGAACAATGGATAACTCATGGTTATGAAGTAAGAAAAAAGATTTTGGATTTATCCCACATCTGTAAAACCATAGCATTTATTGGGAGTCAAAACTTTTTTCTTCTACTCTGAGCTTATCAAGTGTCAGGAAAACAACTTGAAAATCCCAGTAACAGTGATCTACAGTCCACCCACTCCCCAGCTGAAAGGCGAGCATAATTTAATGTAGAAAAATGAACAGACACATGATTGAGAATATTTTAGCACAGGTGAGAACTACTTAATGACATTAAAGGAGGCACACAACATCATATAGAAAAACAAGACTCAGTAGAAAACAGGATACTAATTTTGTAATCACCACAGACATATGTACATATGTCTACATAGTTACATGCATTATTTGAATGGAAAGTAGTCTGGATAAAAATAATGATTTTTTAAAAATTTTGTACAGCAGGATCTTTTCAGATTTTGATTCCTATAAAGATATGAATATATTTCCCAATGCTTCAGAACTCTTCAGTTGCCAAAGCAGTCTTCATCTACATGTTCGTTCTATATTCAAATAAAAACCTAACTTCTGGCTTTTGCACTGAGTGATAAGATTCACAACATATATTTGGGGCTATCAGCTCTTTCCCAGACATGATCCCACTGTAAACCTAACACTACTCTGAGCATGAGGGCGCCTTAAGAAAGGGCATGCCTGTCCCACGGGTTCAAGTAAGAGCATCAGGTGCAGAACTTCAGTGAAAGAGACTGTGGTGGCTTCTCAACCTCAAGAACACATGCTGTGGGCAAAGAGTTTGCATATAAAAGCCCAAGGTCAAATGCAGACATCACCTTGGTGCATCACTTCCATCTCAGAAGTGGCAGATAATAATGGCTTGACAAATTACTCTCCTATGAAAAGCAGCCATACCTAAAAAGTGCCAAGTTTAAGTGAACTTTTCAAGTCAAAGTTTCCAGAGGAATTTCAAACTCGTACTGCTTAATACAGAAAAGAAATGCACTATTCCTTAGCAGTTTTTTAAATGTCTGAGGAGTACAGGGAAGGGAAGATGCATCGATAAGGAGATAAGAAGGCTGAGCAACACCCCCTACAAAATCCCCTGCCAGGCACAGCCAGAGCTCTGGAGGGCATCTGAATGTCAGCTAGCAGGGCCGGGATTTCTTTAGATTGCTTAAGCAACCCTGAAGAGAAAACAGCCCAGAAGACAAAGGGAAAAAGATTCTGCTTTCCTCTGCAAGCCAGAGGGGGAGTGATGGGAACAGTGGATCCAATTCAGTAAGAACATGTTGCTCCATTTTATATGAAAAACTTCAGGGATGAGCAATTGAATAGTAAGAGTGGATGGTTTCAAGAGCTATGAATTCATGCTATGGCCTCTGGCAGTTATGAGTCTTTGAAAGACTTAAACCTGAGTTTTTCTTTGGAGATGAATAAGCAACCCTGGAGTTATTAGGGGATTTTCTAGTAAAATTTAAAATATAGTTATGTTTGCAGTTGCATCTTTTAAAGTATCCTGGGCTTAGAATGAAAGACATTTTAGTGAGTATGTATTCATAAAAAAAGGCATACCATCAGGTGATTGGGAATTCTCAGTAGATATAATATGGACACTATTTTTCATGTTTTCCTGCATGTGGTTTGTTTCTGTAAGAATAACACGGAATATCTAAGGGAAAAATCATGTATTGTATATATATTATGAGGCTAACTGCCAAATTTTAGACTTATTTATTAAAAACATGTGTCATCCAGGAGTCAGCATCTGAATCTACTCAGAAATTGATAGAAATTTATTAATCTTGTTGGCAGCATTGAAAGTACTGAACTCACATGCAGTATGAGTAAAGTACACATCACCATTAAGTAATGCTGAATGAGAATGAAGCCTTGATAGGAATCTTAATTGTTCTCTTGTAAATACAAACAGACCCTGTGGAGCCATATACAGCACTATCCATTATGGGAAAAATACATGGTCTGAGATTTTCTGTCACCCACATTCATATAAACCCACGTTGAAAATAATCACACGCTAACTACAATTACCAGTGACAAATATGAACAGCATTTCCTATTTGCTAATGTTAGTTGCATCCCTAAATTTCAGCTTTGGTTTGTCACATCAGCTCTCTTTAGCTTTGTTTCAGAATTGCCACTATCACTCAGATATTAACTACCTTTAGTTCTCTATCATGCGTATCAACATTTCTGTGTTACACACATTCGTACTATCTTAAACAAGTACCTCTAAACAAAAAGTTTGCCTTAAAAGGGAGGCCAAATAGTTTCATTTTGAAATGAAACATTAAATCCTTGAATAAAACCCTTTGAGCAGTTTTAGAAGGGTTTCCCTTCTGAAGAACAACAACTAGTAAATGATAATCACTCTAGAGTGCATGGCAATACATGTTCACTTCTCAGAGGCTTCTGTTCATCTCAAAGACTGACCGTAACTCAAGAGCATGGCTGGGCCTATCTTGCTACCATTTACACTTTGATAGGGAATTGCTTCTGCAAAAATCTAGTTTCATAGCAACCACGGAAAACCAAAGACAGAAGGACACACACACACACAGTATTCCAGAGCAACAGCAACATTTTTTTAAATTATCTTTATTGGTACATTAAATATAGACATCATGATTGCACTCCATAATGGGG
>PVIR01000971.1:120715-142150 GCA_004026965.1 Petromus typicus
CTTTTTTGTTACAATCTCAACATTGTCCCCTTTCACCTTATTTTACATTGAGCATTTTCTATTTCACAATATATAACATACAATGCTAGGACTCATTTACATCTTCATTTTCTCATACCAGAGAAAAGATGCGATATGTATCTATCTGTGACCTATTTATTTCACTTATGAGGATATCCTCAAGGTATGTCCATTTAACAGCAACATTTTTAAAGTTAGTAAGATTTCATTTATCTGACCATCAAATAGGGAAGCAAATTCCTAGAAGGAAAAAATATCCCACAGTAGAACTCAACAGAAATGATCTCAGTTTGTTGTTGCTTCAGTACTTTGTCTTTCACTGTGAGGAAAAAGCTAAGAGAAATGATCTGATTCCTAGACTTAAGAATTTGGTCACTTGACTGTTAGAACAAACTATTGACATATCTCCAAAGGACTTTAATGCAGGAACAAAGAATAATGGTTCTCTCAGTTTGCTCTGCTAAATAATTTTCATCATGAAAATGGAAGTGATGGATGTGAGGAAACAGACTTAAGTAAGATTCATCAGAGCTTGAAATAAGTCACAGTCCACACATGCCATGAAAGAAATTGTGTATTTAGGGGCTGAATAGTAAAATAATTTCCCCGGGCACTGCTGACATCCCTTTTTAAATGACTTTAGCTTATCTACCTTGGTTATCTCAGAATAATCAAGAAAATAATTAAAAGGCAGAAGCTGCTTGTCCTAGGAAAAAAAATTTCATTGAAAATTATATACAAAAGGGTGCTATTTTAATTATATTATTCAGTGGGAAACAATCTTACCATAAATGGAAATAATTTTCCATCCAAAATTAAAATAAAAATTTGTTCACAAGCATCTTCCAGCTTCAACAATGCTAAGGTAGCGCACCAAAAACAAATAAACAAAGCCTGCCGTTAATCCCCCCCCCCTGCCAAATTCACCCTAAAAGACCACTTCTATTTGGAGGGCAAATCTCTTTTTTAAAACATGTGCATCCCTATAATTCTGTATGCCAGAGAAAATTACTACTTAAAATATGGTTATTTTAACATCAAAGCTGGGGTGAGGGCTAACAAAGTACCTTTGATGCTAATATCCTTCAAAATAAAAATAATCTCTTCCTACAGACTTCATAATTATGGGATTTAAATTGCAGGAATTAGCATAGCAACAAATGAGAAGCATAAGGATAATGGGTAGTTCATGTATGGACAAAGCAGAGATCACAATGCTTGCCTGGGAGTGGGGATGTAGCTCAATAATGTTGCACCAGCCTAGCAAGTGCAAGGTCCTGAGTTCAATTCCTGATACCAGGAGGGAAAAATGCTTGCCTGGAACTAGAATGATATTATGGAATCAAATTGCCAAATTATATGGAACAAGCCAAATAGCATAAAGGATATAAATGAAAAATAACCAAAGTCATTTTTTTCTGTACAATTAGGTTTTGACTTCTATAGTAACTTAAAAGGATTTGATACAAAGAACAGGGGAAAACAAAGCCACAATTTAAGTGTATACCTGCTCCCAAGCACAAAGAAAATATGAAGTATTACAACTAGTAAGACCACTGAAATACTGAATATTTGTTCCCATTGGTCACTTTCTCTTTTATAAAGATGTATGTGCCAAAGGCTCTTAGGAAGCCTCAGAACTTTTTACATAAAAATTATCAAAATGACTAAATGAATTAGCAAAAATGGATAGCACGATCATTCTGAAACCACTCAGCAAGATTTTATGACCTTTCTGTATGGTTCTTTTTACAGTACAGATACAAGATTAAGAAAAAGATTGAAAATGGATGGAGGAAGCATTTTTCACAGCTTATAACTGTCCACAAGAAAGGTATCCTGGGGATAATATGAAGGCAAGTGGCACTGTAAACTAAGGCTATATAACTGGCAATTATTTAAGAAATGAACTATCATTACCCACTAATGATGAAATGAGGAAAGACATTGGGGGGAAAATGAATTCATTATTAATCCTCAAAGACATGAGTATCTTTACTGTGACATAACATTTAGGATAGGGGAAACAGTTTTAGTAAACAGACTTAGGTAGGTCTTAGTTTGATCCAGTGGGGTCCTAAAGTTAAATTTCAAAACTTCAGAAAACCACCATGTGTCATATATTCTGATTTAGTCAGACATATTTTAAAGCAATACCAAAGAAAAGTCTGTAGCTACATAAGTTGGTTTTTGGTAATGGACTATCCTAATGATAGAAACAAAAATCGAGTAGAACAAAGAGAGACTAATAAAACTTTATGAATTACCATTAAAACCACTTCAAATCTAATGACAAATATTTGAAGATAACTCAAGTGGAATAAATGATAATTCTTTCAAGTGTATACAGATTTTTAATGATACGAGCAAAATACTTTTGAGAATAAGGAAAAGCTATACAAGGATCACATTTCTGATATAGTAATCCACCATGACAAAACAGTTTCTGTGAGTTCAACATGGAAAGTGGAAGAAAATGATCTATTTGAACTATTTTGACTGATCAAATTATTTGTATTAAAAGAAAACTTGAAAAAAATCTGATTATTCATGAACTCCAATCATGGAAACCCACATAGAACATGCTAGTAATTATTACAAGCTTTAGCATAAAAACTAGGTTATAAACTCTGAAATAAGTACTCTAAAACCTGCTTTATAGGTTTATTATTGAGTCTGACTACAGTAGCAAATAAAAAGAGCAGAATATTTTTATATGAAATAGTTCTTTTAATAATTTAAAAAAATAAGATGGCTGTTTCCAAAGTATTCTCTGACCTGTACCAACCAAATATCTCAAGATATAGATAACTAGAGCCATTTTCAAGATTTATCTCACCTCATTTATTAGTTTGTAAGGAATTAAACTAACATGATTCTAGGAATTAGTTGAAATTAAAATTTAAGTGTCTGAAATGAACAGACATTTTCTGGATGAAGTAAAAGCATCTAAGAAACACGTGACAAAATGTTCAATATCACTAGTCATTTGAGAGATGCAGATGAAAACACAGATTTCATTTGACTCCACAAAGAAGGGCTGCTATCATGAAGTCAACTAGCAACAAATGCTGGTGGGTCTTCAGTGACAAAGGAACCCTTCCCCACTGTTGGTGGAAATGTAGACTGGGGCAACCACTGTGGAGATCAAAGTGGAGATGCCTAAAAAATAGGATTAGAGGTTCCATTTCACCCTGCTCTTCCCTTGCTAGGTATATACATGACAGAATTAAAAGATTCATGTGTCCCAGTGACATATGTGCACCCATGTTTATAGTAGTCTGTCAGTGATAGTTATATATATCTTGGAAATAACCCAAATACTCATCAACAGGAGAATGGATGGAGAAGTTATGTTTTTTTCCATGAAATGGAATATTACTCTGCCATAAGGAATGATCAATTTAAATCATTTATACTCAAATGGGCATACCTTGAGGACATAATCATAAGTGAAATAAATAGGGCACAGATGTGTAAGTACCATATAATTTCTTTGGCATGAGAAACTGAAGGTGTAAATGAGTTCTAAAATGTATGATAGATATTGTGAAATAGAAAATATTCAAAGGGAAAAGGGGGTAAGTAAAGAAGGGAAAGGAAAAAACTGATAATAAAAAGGAAACAAACCTTATGTATATAGAGGTTGGGAATTATAGGGTGGGCAGGGGAATGGGAAAAAATGAGAATTACATCATGCCATATGCTGGTACAAACTTTCAATGTTTGTGGTCATAATGTGAATACAAAGTGTACCAATAAGATCAATTTAAAAATAAATGAAAATAAGTCATGATTGAATTTTTCTTTGATAAAAAAGTATACTAGGATGGACTGATTTATTTCTAGTTTTGTAGTTTTAAAAATCATAGGGTCAAATCAGAGAATTATATACATCAACTTATATTTTTAAAAGTTACCCTAGTGAAATTCATTTCCTTACTATACGGCTACACTGGAAATAATCCACTACAAAAGAGTAAACACACTTTTAGATACCTCTTCTTTTATAAACTGGCAGCATATATGGGACTTAATCACTACTACTAATCAAAATCATATTCTTCAAGGGTCAGCTCAAATACAATGATCTGTGTGGAGTTTCCTAAAACAGACCCCAAATTTACCTCCAGGATTTCACAGTGCTTCTCACTACTCACCACATACTGACTTGTCTTCGAGTGTTTTTTAAGACAAGGTACCTCCCATGACCAACAAAGCCTTGTCTTGTAAGTTACTTGAGAGAAGGAGTTTGCCATGTTTCTTTGATTTCTCTCTCCTCATACACAGCAACTGCTACATTTGGAGGTGACGAATATGTAAAGCTGAAATGCATAGCGTAGACAAAAAAGTGATAGTTACACAAGCATGGTCACTGTGAGCCCTAGTACATCTATGTTGATCAGAGGAGTGGAGAAAGGTCACCAGTTTTACCCCTAGGATTCCCACTTGAGTTTTTAGCAAGAGGGAGAGTATCAGAACAGACTAGATTTGGAGAGGATGCGATGACTTCAGACTCATGACGTTCATTGAAGAATCTGACACATTTTAGTGCTATTGCTTTGAGATATGCAGATGAAAACACTGAGATTTCATTTGAAAATGAAGTAGATATTCATAAGTAGGCATCATCAGCATTTTTAAGATATAAAAAATCATAGAAACAGAGCCGGGCATGCAGGGTGTCCCATGCCTGTAATGCCAGTACTCAGGTGGCCGACACAGGAGGATCACTGTCAGTTTGAGGTCAGGCTGGGCTATATAGTGAGTCCAAGGTCAGTCTAAACTACACAGCAAGATCCCGTCTCAAAAAAAAAGGCCAGAGATTTCGCTCAGTGGTTCTGGAGGCTGCCTTGCAAGTGCAAGGACCCGGGTTCGATCCCTAGTAACCACATACAACAATGCTGGAAGTAGAAACTAATGCCCACCAGCGATCAATACCACATACCGCAGTACCGGGTGTGGTAGCTCTCACCTGTAATCCTAGCACTTGGGAGGCAGAGGCAGGAGAATGGCTGTGAGTTCAAGGTTGAACTCAAAGCCAGCCTGAACTACAAAAGGAAGACCCTGTCTCAAAAAAAAAAGAGATAGATGAATTCATGTAAAAATAATGTTTAGGTAGGGAAAAAGGGAGCAAAACTAGGAAGAATATGAAATGCACAAAATAAAGTAACTCAACTTGTACCTCCAATTTAGGAATGTTCAACTCCCATTAAAAGACAACAAAATGGGGGCTGGGGATTTAGCTCAGTGGTTCCGGCGCCTGTCTTGCAAACGCAAGGACCTGGGTTCGATCCCTGGTAACCACATACAATACTGGGTGTGGAGACTCACACCCAGCAGCAACCAGTACCACATAACACAGTGCCGGGCATGGTGGCTCACTCTGTAATCCCAGCATTCGGGAGGCAGAGGCAGGAGGATTGCTGTGATGTGAGTTTGAGGCTGAGCTCAGTGCCAGCCTGAACCACAAAGCAAGACCCTGTCTCAAAAAAAAAAAAAAAAAAAGATAACAAGTGAGAATGCTTTAGAAAAATTACAGTTACTCAATTCCAATAAAATTCAAATATGTTCAAGCATCTTGCATTAAAAGTCATGTCCATTTTGTAGAAACTGGCAAAGTAGTGAACAGCAGGATAGAGATAATTTTAGAAGATAACAAATACAGAAGTAAAGTGAGGAAAAGTTGATTGCAGTGGGGTCCCTACTCAGCCAGTGGTGCTATGCAGTAGTTGTTGGTTCTGTCCTTAAACTATAATAAAATTACAACTAAAATGAGATTTTTCAAGGTCAATCAGCTAACTCTGCATACTCTAATAAATTATCTCCAGGTCAATTTTCCTTTGGGTAGAGAATAGCTAATAAAACAATTGGACTCATTCGTTTTCCACTGGAAACTAGTGTATCTGTTTATGCATCAGCATCTTGCAAATTCTGTTTAGTGTCAATGCCCTCAGACTAGATCATAAGTGAACGGACTGACAAATGATGGGGCAAGACACTCAAAGCCAAATTTAGAAGCCAATGGTCTCACAGAGACATTGTATTCTATGAAGCCCTACTTGAGTAGCCATCTAATTTCTCCAGTGGCCCATCTCTTTGAAACTTTCCTTCAAAGGTTAATCACAGTTGTCTTAGTAAGCCTGAACAACAGAGGGTACTTGCCAAAGAGTGGCAGGAAGTGCTTTCCTGCTACCTGCTCATCTTCCCACATTCTTATGTGCAATCCGAAACTGTCATGACAGAGAGTTTTGGAAATCCCACCAAATGACTGGCACGTGACAATAGGAGCACATGCCTTAATAATGACTTCATCCTATCTGTCAGCAGGATAATATTCAGGCCTCTAGCCAAAGCCATGCCTTACATCTGCTGCTTGGCTTTGGAATAAGATTCCATGGATCCTACCCGGTAGAAACACAAACCCCTGAACTTGAATTTGAACTTCCTATTAAACCAGAGAGCAAAGCTGTCCTACCGTACTCTCATGTGTGTTACTTTCCATGACCAACAAAAGTCAAAGATTCCTTCAGAACTTGGGTTGAAGTACACACTCCGTGAAGTTCTCGCTTACGACGGGCACCACAGGCGATGGTGGACGCGGCTGTGAAATCCTGGCATCGTCTCAACGTAAAAGTCAGATCAGAGACTTGGCACTGCTTCGCTTTTCTGTTATTCAGTTCTCTGTATTTCCTCCCACTCCCCATACTGTTCCCTTGGTTATGAGAAGTGATGTCTTCTGTCATCCCTGGTTACTCCCTAATCCCTAATTCTAACCCGTAAGCCTTACACCTAGCTGCTGTCTTACTCAAACGTGATGCCCTACCTGCCTGCCAGTAATCACACGACATGGGACCAACAGCACCCCCCCCACCACCAGTCCCCTCCACAACAGGGGACAGTGGGATCCGGAGAGATTAGGCAAGCTGCCTAATGTTAGAAAACTGCCAGAACCAAAATTTCCTAACTCTGAAGCAGAAGTTCTCCTTCATTTTCTGCTGTTAATCCTCCACTACCTACAACTAGCACTTCCTCTACCACATTTACAAGTGTTCTCAGAGCCTTAACTAAAAGATCCACCAAACACCTTCTATTAACACCTACGTTTCATTTACTAAACTCATAGAAAAACAAAACTCCTTAAGATTTCCTCCAGGAGACTCTGACATTAAAGGAAAAATACAGAAGAGAATGTTACAGAACCACAACACAAAACCCAGTTGCAGGAAGGAGCTGCAGTGGTGAGGAAGGAAAAATGGCATCTTTCTAGTAGCAAATATAGATGTCGCTGTGTCAATGCCAAGATCTGTTGGGTACATTAACTTGTTCAGTCTTTTCAACCACTTCAAATAAGTTTTATTATCTTCTTTGGTTAGATAAATAAATTTCAAGTTGGCAAAGCTATGTATCTTGCTAGTTCCAAGAAATAGTTACTAAATAGCAAAACTGGAAGCTAAATCGAAGCTGTCCAGGGTCCAGGCTTTCAATCACCATAAAATGTCCTATTCTCTGGCCTGGGGATTTAGCTCAGTGGTTCCTACATCTGCCTTGCAAGCACAAGGTCCCTAATTCGATTCCTGGTAATCATATACAACAATGCCTACCACCTGTCAGCACCACACATCACAGTGCTGGGTGTGGTGGCTCAGGCCTGTAATTCTAGCACTCAGGAGGCAGAGGCAGGAGGATTGTCGAGTCTGAGGATGAGCTCAGTACCAGCCTGAACTACAAATCGAGACCCTGTCTCAAAAAAAAAAAAAAAAGAAATTCCCATTTTCTGAAGGTAAAAGTATACAACATCATAATTCATACTAAGCAAAAAACACCCTGCCTAACATCTCCATGACAAAAAGTTCATTCCAAAATAATCTAAAGTAGTTAATGTTCCCAGAATATTTATAGATATGTTTTGTATATTCAACTGTTAGCCACAGTGATAACAGCAAGTCCTTTTATATCAACTTGCCCATTTTTTTCATGCTCATGCTTCTTCAAAGGTAATTTTCAGCATGGTGATAACAAGAATAAAACACAATTTTCATTCAATAAAACACTCAGCTCTTTCAGTATGCGTACAAAACTTAACCGATATTTCATTTTTCTTTGATTTTATATCAATATGTAGTAGTAGCTTTAAAATAATGGCACATTCTGTAGGCCTGTGCTTTTAACATTCACAGTTCAGATGCCTAGGTACTTTTCATTGGTTTCCTTTCCAACTCATGGAAATTCATTATAGATACCCCTGACCAAGACCTCGGAAGCCAAGGAGACAAAATATGGTCATTTATGCTAAACATTAGGCTACAAAGAGCTTGAATATATTTGCAAAAGATAAAAGTTGAACAAAATAGCATCCACGTATTGTCCGCATTCTTACAGAGACTCATGGTGATTCAATGGCTTGTCTGAATTTATATTGCTAGAGACAAAAAAAAAAAAAAAAACCTAAACCACATGCCCATTTCTGAAGATATTTTCCCCTTCAACTGAAGTAACAATCTAAATGAAGACAGGCACTAATAAGGTACTGTTGACATTCACCATTGATGACTGGAGCAGGGAGATACTTGAGAATGCATTAACTATTTAGAGACCTGAGCCTGGCAGATTCAGAAAAGAGGGCTGTGGAAAACAAAGGCGACAAGGACAGTGGGAAGAAGAAAATCTCTAGTGACATATTTGACAGTTAAGATTATCAAGTGATGGCTGGGGAGGCACTCAGTGATAGAATGCATGCCTAGCATTCCTGAGGGCCTGGGCTCCATCCCCACCACCACAAGAGAAAATTTCATTGGAAGTTAATCAGTGGAACAAAAGAACCATTCTAAAATATTCATGATTCCAATCCCGGCTCTCACCGTGAGGTGGTAAATGCCTGTAATCCCAGCTGGCTGAGGCTGGAAAACCACAAATTTGAAGTTACTTTGGGCAACTCAGTGAGCCCCTTCCTCAAAACAGGAAAAAAAAAATAAAGACTGAAGATGAAGCTTAATACCACAAAACAAAACAAAATATCTGGTTCTGACTGAGAAGATTTGAATGGACAGTATTTAAAAGCTATCAAAGAATTCTTTTACATGTGATAATGGGATTTTTGGAGTTGCACTTTCAACAACATCTATGAGGGGAATAATGTGAGATTTGGGGTTTGTAATAAACAGAAAGACTAAATTATGATGGGAAACACCAGGGAATCAAGATGCACTGAGCTGATACACAGATTGAATGGTAGGCAAGAGGTGGTCTATTGTTCTGTCTTTAAATACTAATATCCAGGTTGTTCATTACCAGAAAATTAAGTGGACAGTTACATAATGCACATGTGTTGGAAACAGAAATTAGGTGGGAGGGCTAACATTTTTCCCAATAACAGATTCAACATTTTAATTGTACAGGTACAAACAGAAAGTTATTTAAACAATTTTCCAGTATCACAAAATTTATATAGAATCAAGAACTTTCAGTTTCTAAGTTGAGCTCATCAATAATTATAATGTATTTATACTTAGAAACCAATTTAATATGAATATAATGTCACTTTGCCCTCTATCTTTATATTATGTAAAATACCGATTTTTTAAAGCTCTATACACCTACATACCTTCGTCTACATGTGTTCATTTTTGTATTTCTAAAAATACCATCTAATTAACTATATCATTGATGTAATTAAATCCTGTGATGGCATATCATGGAAATCAAACATAATAAAAGACTGCAAATTTCAAAAAGTATTATAATAGAAACAGTACTAGAACAAATGCAGACTCAGGAGGTTCAGGAAATGGTGTGGATAGATTCTCCAAACTGCAAACCCAGCCACGTCACTCAGCCCCGGAGTCCCAGTTTCACCATCTGAGTGTGACTGGGCTTGACACACTTCCCAGGGTTCCCTCGGTTCTACTGCAGGGGCTGGACTCTGTTTCTCCACAGACCCACACCTGTTCAGGAACCCAGGGCTCACCACAGATTGGCACCTCCAATTTTAGGAAGGAATCAGATCTTAGCAAATCTGACAAATGAAACCACAGAGAGAAGTCTATTTCTGGCCTTTCTCCTCGGATGTGGGCATAGCCATGAAACCTGGCAGGCAATCGGAGAGCTATGTCCAGTCATGTGGAAGGGCTTTACCTCAGAGAAGAGCTCAACAATGTCGTCAGTCTTCAACAGAGCTTATGATACGTAGTTCTAGGGAACAGTAACAAGGGACTCAAGATTCCTCAAGGAAAGAGGAAAGGAAGCAGATGGGGAAGAAGCTGCTACCCATCACATCACCCTGGAACAGCCTCCCAGGGTGGATGAGCTGTGCCCTCAATTTGCCACTGCTCTTGTGATCCAGTCTATCAGAAATATCCTCAGCATGCAGGGTGTGTGTGTGGGGGGCAGAACCTGGAGCTCTCTTACAATCGCCCCAGCTTTCAGGGCATGTCTAGCACACTTGGCTTGTGTTTGCCAGGAGCGTAATGATTGCACAAGATGGTGTGGAAAATGGGAGTGTTAGCAGCACTTGGAGAATGCTGGATCTAAAGCTGTTTTAAGTCTATAAATATAAAAACTAGTTTAGATACTAAAAAGAAAATTGGGTAAGATGTAAGAGAAATGGAGAGCAAATGGGGAAAAATAAAACATTAAAATAAAGAAAAATGAACAAAGAGGAAACCTCTGAAGCAGGAAAGAACTCCTGAAGAATACAGATCTCCGGAGAGACTGGAAAGTAAACCTAATGAAGAAAAAGGATCGTCCAGTTTCGAGGCTGATGCCCAAACAGCATCAACTTGCAGAACAGCGGTTCAGGCACGAGAAGCAGCAGGCGGACTTCTGAACAGGAGTAGGCAGTTTCTCAACTAAGTCGTACTCATATTCAAGTTAATAGGACAGCAATGAACACAAGTTGTTTGCTAGTCGTAAACAAACATTAAGTCTCAATCAGATGGTTATAACAAAAATAGTCTCATTTGAAAAGCCTGAGTTCCAAAACTTTTGATCATATTCTCAGATGCCTGTGTAGTCCATTTTGTTGATTCTAAATGTACTCCAATTGTAGGCTAAGAAATAATTTTCAACAATATTTCAATATACATACTAGTTTGCTTCATTTATACTAAGTTTATCTTACTGTGTTCAGATATATCTCTTTTGTAAGAATTTTGGTTTATGACATACTGAGTAATTACTTTGAAGAAAATGATACACAATATAAGTAGTGTTATTCTTTTATAATTTACAAGGTTTTGTTTTGTTTTGTTTTTGAGACAGGGTCTCACTTTTGTAGTTCAGGCTGGCCCTGAGCTCATCCTCAAACTCACATCACAGCAATCCTCCTGCCTCTGCCTCCCGAGTGCTGGGATTACAGGTGTGAGCCACCACGCCCGGCACTGTGGTATGTGGTACTGGTTGCTGCTGGGGCGAGTCTCCATGCTCAGTATTGTATGTGCTTACCAGGGATTGAACCCAGGCCCTTGCGCTTGCAAGACAGATGCCAGAACCACTGAGCTAAATCCCTGGCCCACGAGTTTATGTTTTTATTTTATGAAAGAAACAAACTAATAACAGCTCTGAGATATTCCTGCAAATAAAAAGGAAATATATCCTTCAAACTCTTTGTAGCACAGACAGTAAAACAACTTTCAAATGATACTTTTCAATACATACCTTAACAGGTGAAGTTACATTGTAAAGGTTAGTCTACCAACTGCTGAATGTCACTTAACAAGGGGCATTCCTTCTCAGAAACGTATCCTGAGGTATATCATCATCATGTAGTGTCCTAGACATACACATACAAACCCACATGGTATAGCCTCTATATAAGTAGACTATATGATACATACCTTTGATGCTGAAACTTTTGGAGTTTACAATGCTAACAGAGAGTTCGCTGCAGCACCCGAGCCACAGGTTCACCTCCGGTATGCATCACCATCTGTATAGTCAATTGTTCACCAAATCATAGTGTGCTCCATGACTGTTTTATAAAATAACAATTTCCCAAGAATTCTGTGCTATTTAAACTCAGTGCAGGGGCTTTAAAGGGCCACATAGATTTATTTAAAAATTTAGTAACAAATATATGTTTTTATCAAAAATAAAAATCAAGATCTGTAAGCAGTTAAGAGGCTTTAAAGGGGAGCTAATTCTTGAGGATGGTGAAAACCAAAGTAATGGAAAAGCTGTAGAGCTTTTGAAAGGTGTCCATTGAATTCTCCTAATCCTGGAATACTCAAGGTATATAGTACTTTATCACTTGGAATGACCCCATACACTCTAGAAAAAACAAACAGGGAAAAGTATGAAGGAAATACGTCAAAGAAAAAAAGAAAACATAGCATCAGTCCTCAAAAGAAAATCAAATACTTTAGAGCTAACATTTTAGCCAACTGTTCACTAAGCATCAACTAAAGTGAAAATTTCCTAATACCCGAAAGTAATCAAACAAGTTGGAGAAAAGCATCAGGAATAACAGGAGTTTTAATGAACTGACTGTGGTATTTGCATTTATAATAATCATGGAGACAAAGATAGAGCAAAGATAGCTTGGTGAAATGCTTATCTCCAAATACTGGCTGAGAAACTCACTTGGAAAGTACCCTTGGGGACCCCAAAAATGGGACCTAAGACCTATAGTTTTAATGAATTCCTCAGATAGTTCATGTGCTCTTGGTTTGTAGATTACACCTTGCAAATCCCTGGGAATCTATTCAAAATTTCTTTTTACAAGAGATGAGATAATTATAGCCAAAACTAGAATTCAGATTGAGTGCTTTTTCTTCTACATCAAAAGAAAGGTACAGGTTAAAAAAAAAAAAGAGAGAGAGAGGCACAGAAAGGGTAAAGAATTAGACACAAGTTTTAAAGTGTTTAATTATATGAGATAGATACCATCTGGATTTCCCTTGAATATCAGCTAATTAAAATGTTTGCCACAAGTAATTCAATTTAAGAAAACCCCGCAGCCAAGTTCTCTAGCTTCAGAGTCTAAACACATGGACAAGTTGAAACCATGGGTTCCACCAAAGGGGCAGAAATAGACAGATAGGGCCTCAAAGTCAGTAGGGCCTCAAACTTTAGATGAACTACAATGATGTTGAGAAGTATTTATTTATTTTGAGAAAGGGTCTTGCTTTGAACTCACTTTGTATATCAGGCAAGCCTCAAATTTACAACAATCCTCCTGTCTCTGCCTCCCAAATGCCACGCCATCACGCCCGGTATTGTGATATGTGGTTACTGGGGACTGAACTGGAGACCTTGAGCTTGCCAAGCAGAGGCCAGAACCACTGAGCTAAATCCCTGGCCCAAGAGAACTATTTAGATTTTATTACTGGACTTGGGATAGGATTCATGTGTCTTTACAAATTCACCATTTAAGATGCTCAATTCTGTAGTTGTGGTATACTAACAAAGTCACATAACCTCTATCCTAATTTCAGAGCTTTATATCACTCTACAAAACCCTATTCTCTCCTCAGTTGTAGGTCACTACAACCTCTTTCTCTACATCTTGCCCACTCTGAATATTCCATGTAAATGAAAATACTGGTTTTGTTATGTTCACTTTTTTCCTGGCTTCTGTCACTTAGTAAAACGTTTTCAAATTTTATCCAAGTTGTTTCATGTATGAATACTTCAGTTCTTTTGATTGTTGAAAAATATTTTTTAAACCACATGTTTAGAAAAAAAGAATCCTGATTTTTTTTTTAAATCATTTATCTACATAATAAGCAAAATATATTAGGGACTGTTAATTATTTGAACAAAACAATTGATCTTATTTAACATGAGTTAACCATAAATAGTCTTTGGACTATTTCTATTCACAGAAATGAGCAAAAATTCCTATCAGAAATATATATTATATGGTATTTATACATTGCAAATACATTTAATAATTTAGGCAAAAATCAGTCTCGTTCACTTTCGTTGTGATTACTCTTGAAACAAATGACAAAGTTTACAAGGCCACACACAATAATTTGAAAAAAAAATGTGTAACCCAAAGTGCATAAATAGCATAAGCTCAAATAAGACTTCAAAACAAAATAAATGCTCTTACTTATGCTGAAGTTGCCAGGGATTTAGCTTAAGTGGTACTGCACCTACCCTGGAAGCACGAGGGTCAGTTTGATGCATGGTACCACAAAAAAAAAAAAAAAAGAAAGAAAGAAAAGAAAGAAAGAAAAAAAGAAATACCAACTTATTCTGAAGACGACACTAGAAAAAAATAGTCTCTCTGAAAACAGTGACCATAATCACCGATATCCCAAAGTATAAACTCTCAAATATTGGAGATATTTTATTTGATAACTTGATTTTATTTAATAAATCCCAGATAGCCAGAATGGCAATTCACTAAAAATTAGTTATAAATTTTGTTTTATCAATGAAAAGTTTTAAAAAATAACATTTACATTTTAGAATGAAAACAAAAATATAATGAAGTAATAAACTGGCCACAACTCTGAGAAAAGCCATGATTAACACTTAATATATTTCCTTCTAGCTTTTTCTGTGGATAAAAAGATATACTAATTAGTGTAATTCATACATATATAAAATTTGAGTTACATTTTACCACTGCTTTTCAATAGAATTCATCTATACACCTTTAAATATTACTTTCATAGACTATTTGTGCAGTCATAATGATGGGATCTATAAAATATATTTAAAATAGACGTGTATAAATATATGTATATATACTTATAAAATATACCAATACTCAATTAAAAATAGAGTTCAAAGGAAGGCATGTGCTTATAAATGAAATGCCAGCTTTTCTAAATATGCAGTCATATATACCTTAGAATATATCTCCATATGAGCAAACCTTTCTTCTCACTAACAGAACAAAGCCCCTGGACAGTGTGTAGCCATGTGCATGCATATCAAACAGGACAAGAACAATTTGTAATTGACAATTACTCATCAGAGAATGGGGCACAACAAATCAAGGTGACCTTTACAAACTGCATTAATCATCTCATGGTCTCCTTTTTCCAGACCTTCTGGGCCAATGTCCACTCCCTTGACCTCTGGTGCTTCCTGTTGCTCTCCATGAGATGGGTGTAGGCAGGATGAACACAGGCAGGAGGCAGCCACTGGGGCTATGTACTAGTTGCAGTTCTATGAGCTGTGATGAATCATTTTATTATTCAAAGCATGAATGTCTCGGCTATAAATATGAAAGCTCTGCGCCAGTGGCTCACAGAGCCTCACCTAGCTCAGTACTATCTACAGACTTGTTGGCAGATCCTCAAGGTCTTTCCCAGTCCTACTGAACCAGAAACTCTGGGAAGAGGCCCAAAAAGTCTGGATCATTCTTCTGATGCAAGAAGGTTTGACAACCAATACTCTACACATTCTCAAATCTCCTAAAACTGCCTCCTCTACCTTCCTTTTGCATCTTTGTCTTGGCTTTCTGCTCCTTTGAGAAAGATTCCCTAAAAGGCTGGTGTAGACTTGGAATAACATAGTCAAAGCCATCCCTGCTTTGCAGCTCAGAATCCTGCTTTCTCCCCAACCCTCCTAAATCTGGTCCATCTGTCGACATGGGATGGTTCTCTCCACTGTTTGAGTACACTGCTTCACCAGTTCTCTTCTCCACCAATTGCTATTTGTTTTTCTACCACATTTTTTAAGTTACCATATAAACTATTTTTTTCTATCTTGAAGTGTTCTTTTTCTTTGCTAGCTTTTGCCATGTGGATAACAAACCACATGCACAGATTCCAAGTGTTCAGGTTAATAAAGTCTGATCAGAAGTCATGTAAACACCACCCAAAGCAAGACAGAAAGCAATTCCATCCTTCAGGAAACGTTCTTCCTCCTTCCAACCAACTCTATGTCATACACTCGGGCCACCACTTAGCTGCTTATAGAAGCAGAAAATTTAATTCTGTATCAGTTTCACAAAAAATTGAAATATATAATACATATTCTTTTCTTGTTCTCATTTTTGTTCAATAATACATTTGATACTCATCTATGTTCTTTAGCAGTTAATTTCTTGTTGTTGGATAATCTATAAATATACAAACCATGTTTATTCATTTGTTGATAGGGATGTGGGTTGGTTCTATTTTTTAATATTCTGGCTAAGACTACAATGAACATTTGTGTGTAAACCTTTCTGTAGACTGACTTGTGTTCAGTAAAGAAATATACACTGAGGAATGTGACCTCTGTGGGTTGTTGTATTGAACAAATCATCTGGCCCTGAATTTCAGGCTTAGTAAAATGCAGGAAGAAACTTTTTCTTCACAACACCAGACTGTTCAAAGACCTTGCCTTTGTGAATGCAAGGCACAGAAACAATTTCAAAGCATTTGAGAGAAATATGTGACTCATTCCTTGTCCATAAATAATCAGACATTCTTTCCATTCCTTTCCGTCCTCACCTAATTAACACTTTGTGCCTACTGGGTCTAGAACTAGATGTAA
The DNA here is from genome assembly GCA_004026965.1 of Petromus typicus. NCBI lineage: Eukaryota > Metazoa > Chordata > Mammalia > Rodentia > Petromuridae > Petromus > Petromus typicus. The sequence continues at coordinate 137,180 of PVIR01000971.1, forward strand.
GTAAGAATTGTTTCAGTCTTCAAGGAACTTTTCATATAGTCAGGGAACTAAAAACATTTCACTGCATTTTCATGTGAAGTGCAAAAATAAAACTATGGCCAAGGCACAATGCTGACTAAAAGGAGAATGATCAAATGACTGAGCTGAAGTGAGGTAGTAACGCTTAAGAGTACAGACCTAACAAACTAAGGTCAAGTCCCATTTTCATTGCCCCTTACCTCAGAATAGTATTTGGTCAGGTCCATTCATTTTTCTGTGCCTCAATTTCCTCATCTACGAGAGACATAATAGTGCCCATCCCACAGGGTCCTGCCTAGCCTAACCTGTGTAAAACACTTTGGAATAGTGCTTGGCTCTACATATTACCTACTGCAATCACCATCATCACTAGCACCATCATCAAGCCATCAGTTCTTTGTTGTTATGAAAAGAGCAGGAGAATACTGAGGATTTTAAAATGGGATAATATCTGTACTGAGACAAAGCAAAAGTCAGTCAAGCAGCATGAACTCAGGCACAGAAAACACGATAGTGGAAGGAAAATCTAACAAAGAAAATCTAACAAAAATGTAAGTGTGAAAGCAAGGGTACTAGGAAAAATGGAGTACGGCAATGAAGCTGAAGAAATATATAAAATAAAAAGTCCTTTTATATCACAGTAAGGAATATCACTTGCCAAGGGGAATTGCTAACTGTCAGATATAACTTTCAGAAGCTTACTTGGTAGATGATGAAAAGAAATTGCAAAGGGGAGCAGGATGAGCGAAGGTGGGGGGATCAGAGGACATCACTTCTCACCAGGAAACATACGTGCCCTAGGTAAGAGGCAGCAACACATGAAGAACAAGGAAGACACATCAGGCTAGGTAAGGGGAATATGAACACCGATTTGGAGGTAAAAGGAGCACAGGCTTAGGTGCTCATTTAAACGACCCACTAAAGTAGAAATAGCAGAGCAGGGTTTGGAGGTAAAGATACTAAACTCAGTTTTGAACTGCACAGAACTTGCAATTGTGTTTGCAAATTCACACTGAGTTTTCCAGACAGAAACTGATTTACGTATGTTAAATTCTAACGAAAACAATGAGTAGACTATATATGTACGAACCATCACATAAAGATGCTAGTTGAGCCAGGCAAATGGATTAAAGTAGATACTAGACAGCAGAGTAGAAGAGACTTTCAAACGCAGTCTTTGGGAACACTAATATCTGCCAGAGGACAGCGAACACTGGCAGATGGGCCAGAACCCTCCCTACTGACTACACATCAACCATGTGGTGAAGACCAATGTCTGCCAAACACGGTCACTTCTTTTCCTGTGCTCTTAACTCTGACATATTTGGACCCAAGAGAAGGAAGAGGGGAGAATTCTGGGGAATTTTCATTGTTTGGATGAAATAGAAAGAACAAGCATTTTAATGAAATTGCAGAACTAATTTATCAAACCAACCCGAGGACTTTTATTTCTGGACTTTCGTATAATAACTGTCTTAATTTTTGTGCAAGTTTGAATCACAGTTTCTATTACTGAAAGTAAAAAAAAACATCCTGACTATTAAAAGGCATCCACACTAGAGATGGAAGGAAGTTATTAGATGAGAAATGAGAAATAGTATTCAAACCAAGAAACAAAGCTTCACTGTGGAAAGATAAAGCACACGAGCTGTATTACCTCATCCATGAATCACGTACGTGTATATGTGTCTATGAAAACATGCTCACAGCCCTACATTCTATGTGTCTCAGCTTTGGTACAGAAACTATCATTCTATTCAAAAATTCATAAATAAGGGTCATAGAAATGGTAAATTCCTGACTGTTCTCTACCTACATTCTACCTTGATACTGGGTTTGAAGCAAAGAAGTATTTTCAGAGTGAAAGGAAACTGCTTCACATAAAAATATTGTAGGTTTAATTTTTTAAATTACACTGGTCAGTTTATTTTTAATTACTCTGAGAGTTATACTCTCATTTACATTCAATAAGTATATGCTTTAAGTTGAAGGAACCTCTATGAGTGCATGGTTTGAAGTTAAATTATATAAAACACATACTATGAAGAACAGATTTGATGTTAACATACTTAGAGCCCAATGCAAATGATTTTGCTTCATCATTCTAAAACCTACTGCAGGGTAAGACAAATTCTAGAGACACTAGCAAAGATTTTATAGGACTAGACAACTGTAGCTTTGCAGCAAACCCCCCCAAAATTTGACAGTTTAAGGCAAAAAGAAACACATCAGTATTTCTCTTTGTGAAAGAGGAAGCACTCTCCCCTTTGAGAAATGCACATAGAGTAGCAACAAATATAATCCCAAAGCTAATAGCAAACAGTTTTATAGTGTAGACTGAAACCATTTTAAGATATTCCTCCTAAGTTGAAGCCAAGGATACCACATCAAAATCTCTAAGGTCTAAAACTTCACTGGGACTCTTAGCACCACGGCTCCTGCCAAGGTTTCTAGAATCTTGCCCCTGAGAAGTGTGGCCTTTGAACCAGCACACTGGCTCCATCGTGGAGCACACAGAAAGAGGGTCTTGGATTCAACCTAGATCTAGTGAATTAGAATCTACAGACTGACAGGATCCGTAAGTGCACTGGGGACAGATGACAACTTCAGAAGCACACTGGTAGGTAGCATGTCCTCCTTCACCTCTGACTTCACTTCTCTCTGAAACACAGAGCTCATGACTCAGATCTCCAGTGCAATGCCAAGTTGCTCAATGCACACATACGGCTTAAGCAAAGTGACCAATAGTCTGACTCGACATTCACGATATGATAGGCTTTTATGAAATACCACAAAAACAACTGGAATAGAAATTTTAATACTTAGAGAAGAAATCTCTAGACTCTTACTGAACCTTCCAACATTAAGTGTAGAGGGAGGAAAAGAAAATGCAATTATGTAATTATAACATGAACTGGAGCAAAGACAGCTGAAAGATGTCGAGCCCAAGTGTAGATGCCACTGCTTCTTGTGAATTCTTTAGCAGACTCCCAAAGGCTTGTCTTTAATAATTAAGTTGTCTTTGCAAATCCCTATTTCAAAAGGCTGTTCTCACAGCTGATGTAATCTAAATTAAGGACATATCCCTGGTGAGTGAAGGTTTCATTTTTCTTTTTCTTGTTTCCAATTTCAATAAGATAAAACTATCTGACTCTGAATTATATATCCAAGGTTCATATACTGACTAAAATCCATGGAAGCTCAGTGCAAAATGATTACAAACAAGAATGTGTTTTTGTTGCAGCTGAGTATTATGGGAAGGACTGGCAGTGACACCCCTAAGATTCAACATGGAACTCTAGTTTTTGTGCTCCCTAGACATGCACTGAGTCTAAGGGGTTACATAGCACCAACGAATCAAGCAGTACTTTCATAAACTTAACATTCTTTATGGTTGAATGTGAGTGAACCCCTTTTCTATCTTTTGAACACCTTAATTTTCTTCCAAACAACTAAAAAAAGTTCAAAAACAGTGTTGTTTAGGGGCCAGGAATGTGGCACAGTGGTTCCAGACCTGCCTGGCAAATACAAAGAGTTTGATACCTGGTACTGGAAAAAAAATGTAATGTTGTATCAATATGTGGGTCAGTATTTGACTCATGTCCTTGTGGACTTACTAGCTCAAGATGTTATTAGGCAAACTGGGAGCACAAGGCATATGAAAAAACACTTTATAAAGATAAGCAGAATAAATTGAAAGTATTCTTCCATTTCTTTACCACTCTTTCTTCATAATTAGAAAACTGCAGAGAATTCCATCACTGGGGAAATATAATCTGCTCACTTTTCTGCAAAATGACTTCAAGAAGGTAATCTTCATTATTAACAGTAGCATTCCTTTTTATTATGGCTCAATTTATTCAACTTTAATTACTTTAAAGGCAAAAGCATTTTCTGTCCAAGATAAGAGATACACACAGCTATTTGGTATTCTTTAAGCCATCTTCTGAAACAAAGAAGTATTAGATCATCCTAACATACAAAGGAGAAAGTCACAAGGCGTGCACCGTGCAGTTGAAATACCCAGTGGGAGAGATTCACAGGCAGGTCCAGCAAAGTGTCTGAGGCTCTTGTGTCCCATGCATTATACTATTGTCTCTTTACAATTTATCAGCATTTAGAGATTGTCATTGTCCTTCAACTCTGTGAAGGACATGTTCCAGAAATACTTTTCCTTTTTGAATGTATCTCAGACTGACTTTGAGACAAAGCAAGAGACATGGGCCCAATGACTTGTAATAAATATTTGCCTCATATTAATCCTCTGAATAATATAGTCAGAAAGTGTGATTATGGTTGATCTAGTACCTAATGAATCTAAAAATGCATAAGTCTTAGAGTAAAACATTTATTGTTGGGAAAAACAGTCTATTTTGAAAAAAAAAAAAAAATACATTCTCAGAACCAGAACATCTAGGAAGATCAAGAATGGCTCGCTAGTGATTACCTAAATATAGTGGGAAGGGACTGGGACATGACAGCCAGGAGAGCACTTTGATTTTGGATAACAAAAATGACCTAAATTGGTTATAATTACAACTGTATAACTCTGTCAATGTGCTCAATCTATTGAATCTCACATTTTATATTTGTAAATTATGCAGCTATGAAAACACTTAGTTTGATGAAGTTATTTTAAAAAATATTTAGTCCTAAAATTCAGCAAAAGATTGAAGTCCAATGAAGTTATGCTTTCTTAGATCACAAATTCAAGTGAATTAGGAAAGCATAAAAATGTATAAAGTACACCAACAGTGCAAACAGGCAACCAACAATGTGGGAAAAAATCTTTACCAGCTGTTCCTCAGATAAAGGGCTATTATCTAGAATATATAAAGAGCTCAAAAAAATCAGCCTACCCAAATTTAATGACCCAATTCAAAAATGGGCATCTGAAATGAACAGATATTTTTCAGAGGAAGAAGTAAGAGCAGCTAAGAAGCATATGAAGAA
>PVIR01000972.1:0-142414 GCA_004026965.1 Petromus typicus
GCATCAGGCGGGGTCAGCTCAGGATGGCAGGAGGTGGTGCCCAGCCGCTGGGAGCTGTGCTTGGCAGTGGGAACTGTGACCTTCCCGAGCTGGTCGTGGGGTGTGACGCTCTTCCCATGGACAGAGCAGCATCCGCCCTGGCTCCCCGGCACCCCTACGGCTGAGAAGACGCTATCGGTGCTGTGTAGTGTGCTGCCTTACTAAGCTCAGCGGCGTAGTAAGTCTGTATATTGAAAGCATTTTCGCTTTATGACATTTTCCGCTTCTGATGGGCTCGTGGCGTCCTAACTTCCCTGCTGGCCAGATTGCACCTGTACGTGATGGTCTAGGGATGACCATGTGAGCTAAGGCACGCACATGTGTTACAAGCTCCACGTCACTGCTAGGGATCTTAAAGGACAGGGACCAGAGCACACTGACCTCAACTTCACTCTTAACCTCCAGGCAGACCTGTGTCCATGAGACCCCTCCCCAGGGGATGCAGGGTCCTGTCCAGCTGATGAACTCCAGGCTCACCTAGGGTCAGGAGCGGCAGTTGAGGGGACACTAGGACATGGGAAAGATGAGTGTCCAAGGTTAGAGGTAGGTCAGAGGTGACCGCTGGAGGAGCCAGGTGGTGAGGAACAGGCAGGGCCTATTCTGAGTCCTTGTCCCAGCCCAGCCACCCCGTTTCCCCATCTGGAGGAGGGAGTGGTCAGGGCCCCTCCTGAAGACCCAAGTCCCACAGCTCTCGGAAGGGCTGAGTCTTGGGCTCTTCCTGGGCAGGAGGGGGAGCCAGCCACGGTGAAGACCGGAGCACCAGGAGCACGCAGGCTCCAAGCCAAGGCTGCCTCTCTCTCCCCCGACACTTCATCCAACACCTGCTGCGTACTCTGTGGCCTGGGGTGTGGGTTCAGCCTAGAGCTACTGAGGGCTCTGCAGAGCCACCCGTGGGCCGGGGCGGCCGGGGCGGCTGGGCCCGGGGGCTGGCCGCGCCTCTCCCCTGGAGTTCTGCCGCCTTACAGTCCAGCGTCCGCCGTGAGTCCATGGTCTCAGCTGTAACTCACACAGCCCAGCATTTTGTCCTCAGGCCAGAGCCTGTCGTTACGGCCGCTAACATATTTCTCGGGAGGGACGTGCTACAGCCATCTATAAATCCAGGAGGCAGAGGGGCAGGATCCCCATGCTGGATGGAGGCAGATTTGTGCGGAGTGTGTGGCCTGCAGAGCTCCACACTCCTGGCAGAGAGCAGCCCACTAGTCTGAGTGGGAAGGAGGTGGGCTCAGCCTCCTGCTTACCTGCCAGGGACCCAGACCCTGGCTTGTCTGCCTTTGCCCCTGGGCCTGGCTGCCAGCCTCCCAGCGCTCCTGGAGCTTCTTGGGCTGAGGGCTGGTGACGGGGAATGGCCCACGTTGTGGCCAGGAGTCCCAGGATGGCAGCAAGCCCGGGCAGAAGACTCACCCCTGTCCTAGCTGCTCAGCCTGGCCTGGCCACTTCCCTTTCCCCAGAGGGAGCTTGGCGTCCCAGCGCCCGAGCCTCAGCTATTCACGGCTTCCTGCCTGGCCAGGAGAGGAGGGAACTAGCCCACAGGGGCAGGGCTATGGCTGAGAGCAGGGTGCTGCCAAGGTGCCACCGTAGGGTTGGCTTCAGGGCCTCTCCGTACCCCCTCTGGAGGGGGATCCATCTGGGACCCCTGAGTCCTGCCTGTGCTGGGCCCCCATGCTTGAAGGGGCTCAGCCAGTGGGGTCTGCCCAGCCTAGCTCCAATCTGCTCTGCAGAGGGAGGAGGCGCCCACCTCTCCCACCCTGATAGAGAGATGGGCAAGCCCATCACTCATGCGGGGCTTGTTTGCTGCCTTCTCCTGGGCTGGTACAGGGCCTCAGAGTCTACAGGGTAGGGGAGTCCACCCTCAGGGCTGTGCTCACTTGCCAGGCAGCCCAGATCGCCAGGGTCCTGCCTGCTGCGGTGTGTCTATGGCGCCCGCCCCTGCCCTGCAGTCCCCACTCAGAGGGCTGCTCAGGCTCTGTCTGCCTGGAATGCTGTCTCACTCTTCCGAGGCTCCTCCTGACCCCCAGACGCCCCAACCGATGTGACCACGCTAGCTGTCATCTCTCCTCATGTGCCCTCCCGGCCTGACATTTGCTGTGTGGCTAATTGGTGACCGCTGCTCCTGGTGACAGAGTGTCGGGCGCCGCATCAGGCTTGTCCTCGTTGGCGCCAAACGCCACTGCAGGGCTGGCCGCTGAGCCACGAGGTGGAGCTGGAATGAATGAGTGAGTGAACAACAGCTCACCAAGGTGACCAGGGCTGATGGGTCACGTACCGTCTGGACCCCGGCTCTGGCTAGGACACCTGCTGTGGTCCTGTGCCAGAGTACGTGGACCACGTGGAGCACACGATGCTCCCAGTCCAGTCCCCGCCCACACCACTCCAAAGGACCCGCAGAGAGGACTGGTGGCAACACAGCAGCCCCAAGTGGGCAAGGTGCTGGCAGAGGAGCTTTGCCTGTTCAGCCACGGTTGCACTGAGGCCACTCTGGAAAGCTAAGAAGCCCAGGGAAGGCTGAGGTCCCCTGCTTGGTGCTCACTGTGTGCTCTGCAGCCTGGCCAGACCCAGGGGCCTCTGATCCCCAATGGTGCTTCCTTCCCTGTCCATGCCTGGCACGGACAGGGACCAACTGACTTCAAAGCCTTGGCGGGGCCATCGCTGTCACCATCTCGCTGGTGGTCACCTGAGGCCCTGAGTCACCACTGCACAGTATGTGGCCTGGGAGCCAGACAACCCGTGTCTCCTAGGACCCATTGCCCCACTGTGCCAGCTGGGGCTGGGCTGTGTGTAGCACTGGCCTGGGTGCTGGGGAAGCCTTGTCCTACAGGCCTGTCCCCCCAGCTGACTCCACCCAGCAGGACCTGGCCAGGCAGGACCCCTGTGTCTTCAGACTGGCCAGATAGATGTATGTGGCCGTGGCCCCACTGTGACAGCTGTGGTCCCCAACACCAAGCCCACAGCCATCACCCACAGGCCCATGACTGCTGGGCAAGGTCAAGAGAGGACTCACATGCTCCTCAGTGTGTTCCTGCGGCTGGTGGGCGTCAGCTGTGTCCTGACACACCACACACCCTCTGGGCCACAAGAGGAGGACAATGTGGGACGGGAGAGGCCTTTGTGGCCAGACTCCCAGACACGGTCTGTGGGCTGGGGGTGATGTCCATTCCCTCACCGCCTTGCTGGGCACAGAGAAATCTGCAGCTGTGTCCCTGGGTGCTTTGGGCCCCCCAGCCCTACACACAGTCCCCAGACCAAGACATAACCCTGGTGCCCAAGTGGAGTGCAGCCTCTAGGGGCCGTGGGTGGGAAGGAGGTGTCTCTTGGCCTAGTGTTAAAGGTACATACCTTGGCTCATAAGCTCATCCAGGAGGAAGTCCCGCCCTGGCCAGGGGAGCCAATCAGGAAGTCTGTTCTGGAAAAGCCCTGGTTTCATGAAATCCGTTATGCACAGGACACATGTCCTGCTGTGACCTGCAAGCTGAACACGGATGCAGTGGAAATGCTTGGAGTCCTTGGAGGGCACAGACTCCCCTCCCAGTAGCACAGGAACCTGGGCTCCTGTCCAGCACAGCCCGAAACTGTCCCTGAGGCTGCTGGGGCCCGGGCTTTTTTGCTGTGATTGACTTTGTCTGAGTAATCTTGGTGCTGGGAGAGGCAGAGAGGATGCGTCACAGCAGTGTGCGCACAGTAGGTGGTCTGACAAGTGTGCCACCGACGTCAGAGGACGGGTGGTGGCGTCAGAGAGCTGTCCGCATGACCAAGTCCAACATACGGTGGGAGAGAGACCGGGGACTGCTGCCTGCCGCTTGTGGGAAGAGGGCCGTGGCCTCTGGCCACAGAAGCCCAGGGTCCCAAAGGTTTCCATCCACGGTCCTGACAGGACCCTGGCCCACGTAGGTGGGAATGGTGGCAGAAGTGAGGCTGGGCTGGGGTGCCGGGAGACACAGAGGCGACTCCAAGGGCACCTTGACTCTAATTCCAGGCGGGTGATGCCCGCCCCCACCTGCTCCCTCACCTCACCTTCCACAGTGCAGGCTTGTGTCTCCCAGGTGAGCACGCAGGTGTGCCTCACGCAGAGGGGCTGCCAGAGGGCGCCATCACCCGTCTCTCTCCCTCCAGGTGGGATTAAGCCCACAGCTTGCACACAGGCCATGTGCCACCTTGACCAGCCCTCGGTGGACCCAGTGTGGGAGGCGGAGCCTGTTCCGAGACCGACCTCAGCCACAGCCGCCCCTGCAGGACATGAAGGGTCGTGACGGGCGTGGGCCCCTCATGTCACAGCAGAGCCTTATCTCTGACTTCTTCCCCTCTGAGCCCGGCTCCATGGATGGAAATTTACCTGATTCCTGGAGCCATGGATGACTTTTAATATAATGGGAGTTCTCCATTTTTGACTAATTTAATTTCTGGGGCTATTAAAGGCAGCCTGAAGAAACACCATCTGTTGAGTGGCTGATAGACTCAGGGAAGGAACCTCAGCAGCAAGGCTGTAAATTTCCACTTTATCAGGGACCCTGGAATCTCAAATCGATTCGGGGAAGCATCGAAATGCTTATCAGAGGATTTCTCAATCAGGGGCCTCTTCTGCTGCCATTTTTCATCCCAATCAATCAGCTCCTGACACGGTGGCCCTGAGGAAGGCTGGAATTCTCACTAACCAAGCAGGTTTCAAAATTGCCAGCAGAGTGGCCACCAGAAAGTGATTTTACTATTCAGGGATTTTACTGTTTTATCAAAACTGGAAAGCCCCCAACCCACTTCCTTTGCCCCCTGGGCACGGCGCCCTGGAAGAGGTCTTTCTGGCCCCATCCAGCCTCTCCAGGCAGAAGCCCAACCAAGGTTCCTCTTCCCAGAGCGGGGCCGAGACCCCGAGCCAGGAGATCCCTCCCGGAGTGCACTCGAGGCCTCGCCACTCAGCCAGCAGCTCCCAGTAAGCACCAGCTGTGCGCCTGGCGCAGCATTGAGCAGGAGGGAGGCCCACAGCTGGTGTGGATGGTGGCTTGGGCAGATGGCAGCCTCTGCAGACTGAGCTTCCTATCAGGGTGGCACCTGGCCCCGAGGGCAGCACGGGCGCTGGGAAAGGATTCACCAGCACCTGGGAGCCGACGCACACTTGTGCCTTCTTCAGGCCCTGATTCCAGGGAAGCCTGATGACGTCTCAATGGCACAATGCTGAGGGAAGCCAAGTCCACCTGTGCAGCTGCCAGACTAGGCAAGGACCACGCCCTGGGGCCCACACACAGCCAGCGCCAGGGGCCACGAGGCGGCCTGGCCCAGGGTCCCACAGAGGGCTGGCCCCACAGTCCTGCAGTCCTTGGGAAGAGCACCCCCTGCAGACGCCTTTGTTCCGTTGTGAAGCGCTGTCCTGTCTCCGGCCCCGCCCCCCAGCAGCTGGCGCTCCCCCACCCTGACCCCTGCCCACTCCATCCCTCACGCTCTGGGGCACACTGATGTTCTGTCTTGACTATTCTCTGGCCGAATACCAGTAGGGTCAGCCCTGACATCCCACAGTCCCCTGGGGGAGGGCCTGGGACCCCCACATACCCTTCTGGTCTTCTTCTGGGGTTCCAGGGACCGTTAGGAGTTAAGTAAGTGGCAAAGTGGGGCTTCTGTTGTTTTCCCCAAGTCCTTCCTCAAATTCAAACATATGCCTCCCCTGCTGTAGGCCCTTTTGGTGCCAGGAGACAGTGATCTTCAGGGCCTCTGCACAGTGCTGCCCTCTATGCCAAGGTGTTGGGAGCAGGGCCTTCACGTGCTACCTGTCCCTGGCCAGCTCCCTCCCGCGGCCAGACTCAGAAGGGTTTTCTGACTTTCAAGCTGATCTGAAAGGTCAGCTCATCCTGCCAGCTCTCATTAGCGGCCTGCATCATCCACGAGCACCTCCATTACCAGCAGCACCTTCATTATCAGCTAACACTCTGTTAGCTGGGAGAGCCTCCCACTAGGCTGTCCACACAGAGGTCTGGCCACTGCTGAGGGGGTGAGGGGCACGACAGAGCTGGTGCCTGGGCTCCAGACCTCTGCCGTCCCAGGACATGGCAGCAGTCAGGAGGCGACAGGAGGCGCTGCCCCTCCAGGGCCTCAGCAGTCTCTCCTCCAGGGGCCGAGCTTTTTTCTCATCCCCTCTTCGGGTTCAGGTCAGGAGGCTCCTGGTCTCCCTCCTTTCATCTCTTCTCTCCTTGCTAAAAACTCAGCTCTTGCAGAGCCAGCTGGAAGGGGAGGACAGAGAGGTGGGAAGCAGAGCAGAGCAGAGAGAGCTGATGGAGCCCTCTGTCTCCTAGCAGGCTGCCTTCAGGGTTGGTGGGCGACCTTGTACCAGGGGCTTCAAGCTCCAGGGGCCACTGTAAGGAAGCGCCACAGCTCGGCAGCGGCTTTGGGTAACTGGTGTGTGTTGTCTCCTGGCTGAGGTAGCAGCAGGGCCGTGGACCCCTCGAGCTGCGCAGGAATCTGCTCCAGGCCTCTCCTAGCTGCCCATATTGGTGCAGAGTCCTGCGCGGTGCTCCTGGTATGGAGAGGTGCCCGTGGCTGCTTCCTCTGCCTCCTCTGTCCTCCGTGGCAGTGACTTGCTGGGGCATGCCACAGGGTCAGGACCCTGCAACCTCGTACCACAGCCCAGCCACATCCCACTCTACAGATACAGGACTCTGGTTTGCATTAGTCGCCTTTTATCACTGGAGACAAATGCAAATCAAAGAGGGGTTTAATTTACCTTCATAAGGTGAGTCTATGGCCGAGTGGCTCCAAGGCAGAAACAGCATGGTGGAGGAGAGCTGCTTTCCTTATGGAAGCTAGGAAGCAGGAAGTGAGGGAGAGAGGGAGGGGAAGGCTGGGATAAGATATCTTCCCAGGTCGTGCCACCTAGTGCCCCGATATCCCTCACCAGGCCCATGTCCTGCAGCACATTCAGCATGCTTCACCCAGGGATCCCTGCACCGATGAGTCCAGCCCCCATGAGCCAGTCGCCTTCCCAAAGCCCACCTCTGGCTGAACACAGAGCTCGGGGGGTGTTTCCATGCAGACCGTGGCATGGTTCCAGCTGGGCCTGAGGCTCTCCTCTGGCCAGGGAACATCTCCCCAGTGCAGCATCTGGCTGCTTGGTGACCTGTGCCGGGTGAAGCTCCTCCTCTGCCCTGAGCCACACTGGTAAGAAGCAGCTGCTCTGGGCTTAGGGGATGCCAGTCAGCTGCACCTGTGCTCATGCTCCACTCCCTGAGTTCCCAAGCCCAGGGTGACACTGAGCTCGAGTCATGGTGTCCATAGTGGTGGACGTGGTGACCACTCCCAGGCCTGCCCTGTGGCATGGCTGGCTGCAGCAGTACCAGGAGCCCAATGCCCAGCTCTCCAAGCCCATTCCTAAAGCAGGGAAGTGGCCCACCTACACCCCCATGAGTGGGCTCCCCAGAGGTTAGCCTGGAGCAGCTGGGACACTGCCAACACACTCTGGATTCTGCAGAACCCGGAGCACAGTCACCTGTGTGAGCGCCATTCACTCGGAGGATCCCTGCCTCTTGCACGGAGAGACACCCTCCAGCACGGTCAGACCGAGGCTCAGAAGAGGGCTGGGCATGGTGACAGGGCCTGGGGAGCGGAGAGTGGACAGCATCTGAGACAACCCTACCACATCGAGGTGGAGCAGGCCCCGCTGCCCGGCTCTCCCCACCCCAACCCACGGCCACAGGCCACGCTGCCCGACCTGTCCATCATCCTCCCACATGCGGAGCTGCAGGGCCAGTAGTCACTCTAGGAGCAGGACGGTGTGCAAGGAGGACACAGGCGTGCTGGTCACAGGTGATGAAGTCCTATGAGCCCAGGGACGGTGCCCACACTTTTTTCCCACCCAAGGGCCCAGGAACCCTTTGGTCTAAAGAGAAGCACTACCTATAAAGGGACTCATCTGGAATCTGATAAACACCTGAGGCTCCCAGGAAGGGCACTGATCCCCACCCCCGCCCCAGGCACTGCAGAGAGCAGTCTTCAGACACGTGCCTGTGCGGTGCCCCCTCCTCCAGCCTTCGCCAGCTCCCAGCTGTTCCCAGACTATTCCCCACCCGGCCGCGGCAGGGTCCTCTGCCCAGCTCCTACTTTAGTCAGCTTTTCATGATTGAGACCAAAAATACCTGAGAGAAACAGCTGAAGAAGGAAAAGCTTGGTCTGGCCCATGGGTTTAGGGGTTTCAGTCTGTGCTCAGCTGGCTCCGGGGTTTCTGGAACTGACCTGGAGGGAGCATTGTGGAGGGAGGTAGAGGAGGAAAGCTGCTCACGCCACGGAGGTCAGGAAGCAGAAAGGGTGAGAGCGGGAGAGGAAGGGGCCAGGGATGCCACTGTCCTCGGGCCACAGCTCCTCGACCCTCTCCCTCTGGCGAGGCCCTGCCTCCTTGGCCCATTCAGCTGTGAGCTCACCCATGAGCCCAGCCTCTGTGACGCGGTCTCCCCCTGCACCGTTGGGCATCTTAGAACCAGATCGTAATAATTGCTAACCTTTTCCCTGTCACACACAGAAAGTAGCAACAGGAATGTCACACTGGGTCAGTGGGTAAGGGGCAGACAGCGGAGGAGGCTGGTGGCGACTCTGCCCACCCTCCACGGCGGCGGCCATCAGCTCTCCAGGGGCACATCAGGCACTTCTCTGACACACAGCCCACAGTTGCTGTTTCCGATACTGGGAATGTGGTTCTGTTCACCCCTCTGCCCCCACACACACCACATCTGCAAAAACCAGGCCAGCCCTTTGGACAACTCCTCAACCCTCAGGGTTCAACCAAACATCTTTCATTGGACAACATTTCTCTACCCTCCCAACTTGTTCGGGTGCCACCCTTGTGTACTCTACAGGCACCCTGCTGTCTTTCACAGCATCTCCCACAAGCTAAGAGCTAATTGTGGACAGGACTTCCACCCAGGGTCCCAGGCAGGGCTGGTGTGAGGCCAGGCCTCCTGCTGTGCACATCTGTAAGTCTGCAGGAATTAGTCAAGGGAGTTGGGCATTACCATGTTGGTCAACAAGTCGGACTGTGATCCTGGAGGGAGGAGAAATAACTGAGTTGCAGAGCTGCAGCTTTGCCTGGACGCTCACTCTCTTGAGCAGCGCTCCGTCCAGGTGCAGCTGTGCTCATGGGACCTGCTTTCCTGCAAAGCGCAGTGGCCTTGCTGAGCAGGACTGGAACCAGACCTGTGGGATAGCTGGAGTTGGGGAGAGCACAGCTGAGAAGGGAGCTGCTCAGAAGGGCTTCTACACTGGCGTCTGGTTGGGTTTGTGGTCGCACACTGTGAGGGGTGTCCCACGGGGCCCGCGGGACAGCCGTTAGGAAGATTCTGGCAGAACTAATGGTCGATTCAATGGTGCTAGAAGCTAGTAAGAGGCCGAGATCCCATGAAAGCCCACCAGTCTGTTAACCCACCGGAAGGTTCTGCTATAGGGGTGGGGCTGAGCTGGGCCTGGTGAGAACACCACTGTAAACCTGTCTAGAAAATAAAATCCAGAAGGGCAGAACAGATGTGCCAGTAGATGCATTGCTTATCAAGGCAAATTTGAAGTCAAGCCAGCATGGTGGCTCATGTCTATAATCCCAGCATTTGGGAGGCAGAAGCAGGAGGATTGCTGAGTTCAAGGCTAGCCTGGACTACATTGTGAGCTCAGGGCCAGCGTGAACTACAAAGTGAGACCCTGTCTCAAAACAAACCAAACTAAACGAAACATTGAAACAAAACAAAACAGAACAAAAATACTTGAAGTCAAACTCTCAAAACTACAGAATTACAATGCCCAGCACACAATAAAAATGACTTGGTAGCTAAATAACTAGGAAAGTGTAACCTATACAAAAGGAAGAAAAAAAAAGCAACAGAAACTGATCCAGATGATTGAATTAGTAGGGAAAGACTTTAAAGGAGCCAGTATTGATGTGCTCAAGGACTCATCAAAAACTACAGCCCCTAGCAATGAATAAAGAAGAGATCTCCGTACAGAAGCAGGTGTTTTTATAGCAGAGAATTAATCAGAATTCAGAAAGTGAGGCGCACAGTTCCTGGAATGATATGGCTGCTGGGTGGGCTCGATGGCAGATTGAAAGCGGCAGGAGAAAGGCAGTGGGACGGAAGACGGAGCCCTGAAAAGTCTCCTCTCTAAAGAACAAAGAGAAAAATGTTCACAAAGCCTCAGGGGCCAATGAAAACAAGAGACCTAACAGCGGAAGTGAGTCAGAGAAGAGATTTGTGGACTAGTGGTCAGAAATACTCCAACTTCAGCAAACGCTAAGCAGAAGAAGTACACGAAAAGCACGCGCGCGTGCCGGGGACCGCTGAGCTCTGAGGCGAGCTGTGGACCCTCATAGCAGACTGCGTAGACCAGGGCACAGTAACCTCCGTGAGACTTTTTTTTATTATTAGAAATGACAGCGGATGGAAAAGATGGAATTAAAAAAATCCTCGATCCAAATCTGTATATCTAGTGAAAATATCCTTCGAAAATGAAAGTGAGAAAAGATATTTTCAGATAAATGCAAATTAGAGAGATTCGTCACATGTACTGTGAGAGATGTTAAGAAGGTTCCTCAGGAGGAAGCAGTTGGTTCCAGATGGAGGCTCCTGGCTGCAGGAGGGCGTGAAGAGCGCTGGGTGGGACAGGCGAGGGGAGGGCTTTCTGTGTCCTGAGATGGTGGCCTGGGGGACACACAGACTGGTCTGGAGTGACCTGCCCAGAGCTGCCTCCGCCCGGGCGCCCCTGGCCGGAAGCTGAAGGCCACGCCATGCCACATCAGGAGTCATCTCCAGAAGGACTGAGCGACAGGAAATAGAGAAGGCTGAGGAAATTCCAGAATAAAGGAGACTACAGCAAACTCAGTGTTAGATGGATCGGGCCGTGCGGGTCATTTCCTAGGCCAGGATGAACAGTTTTGAAGGCTGCCATTGACGCAACACAGCAAGTTTGATTTTACTGTGGATGCATAGAATTATTTCCACTGGTTCCAAGACCTGCTCTTGATCACAGGAGAAGCTGCTTGTTCTCAGGAAATTCACGCAGGAGCAGCTGAGGGAAGAGGGCCAGGTGCGCGGCTCCCACCAGGCCCAAAGGGCTCGGAAAAACACGGTGTGCGTTGGAGCGCATGTGAACCTGTGTCGAGGGAGACAGAACTTGCACTATTTCTGCATTTTCTCTGTAACTGTAAAGTTACAGATTTTAAAAATAACTGCAGTAAGATAATTATGAGACAGGTGTGTATTATCTGTCTTACATGGCGTGAGCTGTAGAGCACAGGGGTTTACCTGCGTGTGTGTCAGTGTGTGTAAGAGGCCTAAACTCGTGGTGAGGGCTCCGCCTGGCATTCTGGCATAAGGTCTGGGCTCTAGCCCTCTCCACCCCAGTGACGTGACGCCAGCCTCCTGCTCCTCCACCCCCCCCAGCCTCTTTCCTGATGACCAGCACGTGGGCGGCAGAAGGACTAGGCACTGTCCCTGTGCCCCGTCAGCAGACTCCAGCCCTGAAGGTCAGGAGGGGAGCAGCTTCTGTCCCCCGGGCTGAGCAAGATGTCGCTACTCGGGGACATGCCCAGCTGTCCTGGACACATCTTCAGCACTGAGCACGGTCTTCACATCACCCCGCGCTGCTGCCTGACATGTGCCTGGTGTCTCCAGGGGACCAGAGGACCCTCTACCCAGAGCCTCTGCTGCAGCCTCCTGCCCACTCTCCCTTCTGCCTGAACATTGTCACTAGGCCCTTTGTCCCCGGCCACAGAGGAAGTCCCCAAAGGCACACATGGAGTCTGTGCCAGCCTCTTCTCCCTCCCAACCACCCTCTGCTCGGACCGCAATGAAGAGTTCAGCCCAAACGCGCAGGGCCACGGCAGGGCCGGCCTCGGCGCGGCCACTCTGCAGTGACTGCTTCTCCACCAGAGCCCTGTGAACAGTACAGGGAGGGCTGAGGACTGCAGAGAGGCCCCAGCCCAGCCGGGCAGAGGGGAGCTCTGCCTGGCCCTTCCAGACGCTCTGCCATCCTTCTGCCTCTGCCCAGGTCCCACAAGGTTGGGCTTCGATGTCAGAGCGCAGCCCCTCTGCCACCTGCCTGTGAGCTGGCCGCCTCAGCTGCCATTCGGTCCTCCCACTGTGTGCCGTGGGAATTTCACATGGTGCCCCACGCCTGGAGGCCTGTCACCAATGATGGTAATTAGCACTGCATGTACAAGTGGCATGGCTGGTACCTTCCAAATTCTCTCAGCACCCTGGCTTTGACGCTATCGCTCAGAAGGCAGGAAAGTTGGGAGGGAGAGGGCAGCTTGCTCCCAGGAGGCCACCCTCCGGGTGCTCAGGAAACCCTTGTCACCTGTCCTGCCAGCAGCAGGCCCCTGGCTGGCAGAGCCCAAGCAGATGGGGCATCAGGATCGGCATGCATTCTCACCTGTCCTTCCCACCTAGTTCGCACACCTTGCGGGGCACATCCGTCCTCACAGGCCTGGTGACCACCTGGCTCTTGGTGACGGTGACTGGGGGAGTGAAGTGAGGCGCGTCAGGCTCTCTGCTGTCTGGACTCCACAGCCTGAGGCCACTGAAAGGCGATGTCCCTGGTCACGCAGAGCTAACCACATTGGCGGTCGCTGGGACCTCAGGTGAGGGGAGATCCCTGCTCGGCCAGGGCGGGAAGATTCGGGGCACTGATTCCGGCTCCTGCGGGGAGAGAGGACTCAGAGTGAAGCTGGGGCTGTGTCTTCCAGGTCAGGCCCATCTGGGCCTCAAGAGGAAAGGTCTCCAAGAAGAAAGCCTCCTGCACAGGGCACAGGGCACAGGGAGGTCAAGTTCAAGGTGTGTGGAGAGTACCATGTGGAACCAGCCCCAGCGCCTCAGTAGGGAACGGGGGAGGGGTGGATGGAGAAGGCAGAAGGGGCTCCGCTCAGCAAGGCACCCAGAGACACTCCCATCCTCATCTCCAAAGCTGGAGACCATCTGCCCTGCACCCTGACACACAGACACCTGCCCACCCACCCCACGCCAGGGGGCCTCAGCGGGCTGAACTTCAGCACATGCTGTCAGCAGCATCTGAGCTGGAAGCACATGGGCTAGTTCAAGGTCAGCTGCCCCACTCCCCTGTCAGGAAGAGGAGGAGGTGCGCTCCAGGCAGGTCTCAGAGTGAGACCCGAGCAGGGCTGGTGGAGCGTCCTGTGTGAGGTCTCCTGCTCTGCACTGAGCAGGGGCTTTGGAGAGCGGATGGTCATACTACGCATGAGATAAATAACAGCATCCTACCAGCCAGGAATGAAAGCAATCTCCGAGAAAGCAGTGGGAGCCATTCCAGGGCACAGGGGACTCTGCAGGAGGAACCGCAAGGCAGGAAGGGTCTCATGAGCTGCAGAGAGGTTTGAGAAGGTCCTCAGGGGCACTCTGAGTGACAGCGGAGAGTAGGACAGGCCACAAGGTGACACCAGGGGCTGTGTGGCGTCTCAGCGCTGGGTGCCAAGGGGACCAGGGCAGCCCACAGTTGGCTGGGCTGTTTGGCCTGTCTGGCCCCATTCTGAGCTACCGTGCTGAGTCAGCCAGCTGTAAGCTGCCCTGTGTGCTGCCCAAGGACACATGACCACTTACCTGCCTCACTCTGGCTACCATTCGGGGCAAAGCCAAGAGTGCCCTGATGGGGCTCATGGTGGCACAAGGAACGAAAGCCACTCAGTTCCTGGGTGCACCTCCCCTCCTCCGTGCACGGACTCCTTCTGCACATGTGTGCCCACTTCTGGTGTTGTGCCTGGCAAAGGAACATGCTCGCAGATCGTGAACAGCTCTCTGAGGACAAGCCGAGGCTGCAGCAGCCAGCTCCGCTGGAAGCCAGCAGTCACCTGTTAATCCCATTATCCTCTATGCTGGGCTGCAGGGACAGAGAGATCAGCAGGTCACAGGGCCAGCTGGACCCCATGAGCTCCCAGGTGGCTCTGGGTGGCACTGGCTGCACTGGCCCACTGGGAAGAACAGCCTGCCTGAACGGGAGTCCTGGCGGGTTCCAGGGCGATGCTTTCTGAGCGCCGCAGCCAGCATTGTCCTTTCATCTTAATTAGCTCACTGGTAAAAAAGGCACAGGAGTGCGGCCCTCGGAGTAGCCAGGCTGCTCTGTCTTCATGTGCAGTGGGGATGGCACCACTCGTGTCTGGAAAGAGCGGCGTGTAGGCAGAGGAGAAGGGCAGCCCCTGGGTCCAGCCCGTCCCTGGGCCTCCTCCCTGGGGCTCTGCTTGTCCCCAGAAATGGCTGATTGGACTCTAGTTCCTGAGAGTCCTGAGAGATGACAGCACAGTGGCTCCCATGCTGGCTGGACTACAAACATTGCAGCCAAGGTAGGGCATGCGGTGCTGGGGAGGGTAGAGGGTGTGCTCCAGACTGGCCTGTCCTCCTGGCTGGCCCAGGACCTTGGCCTGGGTCCTGTAGACTGTGAGCCCGGTGCCTGCTTCCTAGGAGCTGCACAGCCATTCTTGGGCCCGTTTCCTAAAGTGACTCCCATCTGACAAGCGTGACCCAGGACTTTCTCCTTTAGGAGAAATGAAATTGGCCAAGTAGGGGTGGTGGAGCTGTAGCAAGTCCCCACTGTGTGGTTCACATGAGGAACATGACTATCTCAGTCTTTTCCCATCACCGGGACACAAAACCCAACACCCACAACTACAAGAGGGAAGATTTATTTGGCTCATGGTTTAGTAGGTTCAGTCCATGGTCACCGGCTCAAGGCAGGAACAGAATGAGGGGAAGGCCTGCAGGAGGACAGCTGCTTACCTCAACGCAGCCAGGAAGCAGAGAGAAGGACATACCTCGCAAGTGACCACCTCCAGCCAGGCCCTCCTCCTAACAGCACACATGAGCACGAACACATCCCTGGATGGGGCCACTCACCGGTGTAGAGCCTGCTTGGCCTCTGAGCATCTGAGATCCAAATCGTAACAAACCCTAACCCCTTCTGCACACAGGGGTTTGCCAACCGCAACACACCTGGGCAGGGGAATCAGGCCGGGGCCAGCAGGACTGTGGTCACAGCCACACCTCCCTAATTTAGGAATAACAGCTCTTAGAAGTGACACTGCATGGCCAGGAGGGCGACAGTGCAGAGCCACATTGCGGTGTGGCTGGCCAGCCAGAGCTGAGGGTGAGAGGCTGGTCGTAGCTGTGCTCCATCTACCTGTCCAGCCTGGGGCAGGTGCATGTGTCGTCCACACAGAGCTGGGGAGGCTGGTGGGGTTCCCTATTTCCTTCTTCCTGCTTCCCTGACCCCCTGAGCTCCCTTGGCAGTTAGCATGTAGGTGTTTCACAATGAGGAGAGAACATTAATGTTAGTTTCAATGTCTGGCAGTGGACACCCCAGAGAAGGGGACACCGAGGCCAGCTGTGGGACCATGAATTTACTGGCACGACAGAGGAACCCAGTGCAAGTGGGAAGACTTGGGGACACCCCTGCCTGGACTGACCGACCTGTCACCAAGAGAAGGAACCTGGAGTGCCTTGGGCCAAGTGGCGTAGGACAGAGAGGGGTCTGGCCGAAGGGAGAAGGGTGCTGCCCAACAGCTTTTTACTAACAAAGAGAAAGCAGAAGCCTCCACTTAGACACACAGACACAAATGCCACATCTGTCCCGATGAGGAACAGGCACACAGTGTCCCCCTGGAGCAGCGGCAAGTGGAGGGGACATAGTCAGGCTAGAGTGCGGATTCCACCCAGACAGGGTCCTCCGGGAGCCGGGCCTCCAGCGGCTGGCAGGCCTGCCTGGTGGCTGACACTCCTCCTCCTGGCCCAGGGGCTGCCCCAGTGGAGGCACTGGTGTCTGATCACGATTTCCTTGCTTTGTTGAACGCTCATCTCAGCTCCGAGAAGACTACCTGCCTCCGTGGCCCCAGCACAAGGCCTCCCCAGCGTTGAAATGAGAGGTGCCCCCGGCCAGGTGCTTCTCTGATGGATGGACTGAGCTCAGGAGATGACGGCCATGGAATGCAGGTGATCGCGGGAGATTAAACAGCCCTCCCGCGTCGTCCATCATTAGGACCTCATTTCTTCTCCTGGCCAGGGGTCTCCGGGGCTCTTGCAGGCAATCCATCATCCATCATCAGGGCAGGTGGTCACAGCGGCACAGGACCGGGCCATCCAGGGAGACGCCCGAAGCAGGCACCTGCTCCCACGCTCAGAGGTGCTATTAACACCGACTGTCCCGATGGGCTGAACTGCAGAGGAGCAGGGGAGGGCGAGGGGCACCTGGGACCAGCTGTCATCTATAGGATTCCAGCCACTAGGCCTCAGTGCACCTGCCGTGCGGCTGGCCAGGCTGCCTGGGGTGCCCTCTATCCCTCATGAAAGGTCAGCACAATGCAGTCGTGGGGGGTCTGGGTCATGTGACCTGTGCAGTCCCTGCAGGTGGAAGTGTTCTGAGACCAAGACCTGTCTTCCCCGCCCTTCCTTGGGGACCGGGAGCCCTGGCCGGGATGCCATCTGAAGAGTGGCCTGGCCCTGGTGTCTCTGTGAGTATGAAAGGACCCTGGTCACCACGGCGTGACACAATCCAGCAGGACTAATGCACAGGGCCCCGCTGCCCCCTGGGCAGGGAGTGCAGTGGCAGTGATGGGGACATGAGTCTTTCTCCATCAGCTTCAGGCAGGAATTCAGGGTCTGCTTTTGCTTTGCCCATTTAGGAGCAAGGGATGAGTTTCCAGGAAGGAGGAGCATCCCCTGCAGTGGAGCCTGGCCTTGGGCAGGGGCCCCGACTGCCCATCTTGCCCGCCTGGGTATTTTCTGGTGCCCATCCTCCCCCAGGGGCACTAAGGTTGGTACTGCAGGCCTGAGCCAGCCCCACGCTCACATTACCACCCAAAAGCGTCATTCCATGGTTGACACATTAGCTCCCTGGGAACATGGGTGACTAAAGGGAAGATCATGAGCGGGGTTGTGGATGGTGGGAAGCACCTATGGACAGCCCGGGTGTTCCTGAGTCCCGAGACTGTCCGGGCACAGGTGCAGGCACCTGATCCTGCAGGGCCGGCTTTCCTGTTCGGGTCTGAGCACAACCTCTGGTTATTACTTCTGTGACCTTCCAGGCCTTGAGAAGTCCAGGCCGTCAGGAATCCGAGTGCAGGGGCTCTGGGGGCCCTGAGCCGGCACCCTCCTGCACTCCACTCCTGCCCACGTGACACACAGACTTTCTCCGCCGTGTTCGCAGGAGAGGGACACTGCCACTCTCTGTGTGGCGCTAGCATAGATGGCACGGTGGCAGCCTGGAAGGCATGGAGGGTTGTTTGTTGGTGACCCGTGATGATGGGCCAGTACTTTGTCCACACGCAGGCGGCTTGCTGGCGCCCTCTCTGGAACAGAAGAAAATTGGCTCTGCAGTCACCTGGTGCAGGACCCATCTGCTCAAGAGCACATCGTGGTCCCACAGTCCCTACCTAGAGCTCAGGGCTGAGAAGCCTTTGCCATGGAGCCCCTACACCCACGCCAGGGCCCCCTCGGAGCAGTGCCCTCTCTCTCCTCACGCCCCTCCACGCTGCTAAGGACATGTGTGCCTCCTCAGATGTGGCATCTTTTAGCTCACGGCATGAGGAACGAAACGTTACAGAGGTGTCAGAGGCTGGCTAAAAATACCTATCTATTAAAAGGTGAGGACGGGGTGGGAAGGGGGGCAGGATACACCTCTGTCCCCTCCTCTCTAGTGGGGGCCAGCCTCCCCACCCCAACTCTGATGTTCCACTCCCACACTCGAACCCTCCTGCCTGTGCAGCCGGTCAGTGACCCTGGCTGCCCACTGAATGACTGTGCCCACCGGGACCGTGCCAAAGGCTCCTTCATATTGCCACCTTGGCACACACTGGTTTTGAAATCGACTGTGTCTTCCCGAAGGAGTTAGCTTTTATTAGGTGCCAGTTTCCTTGAACAAGGAAGCAGGCGTGTGAGTTCCTCAGGCCCGTCCCAGCGCCAGCGCACTGTAGTCAGCTATGCAGAGAAGCAGGCACCTCTGGCAGTGGTGTCCGCCGCACCAAGGAGTCCTCAAGGCTGGGGCACAGGGGCCTGGGCTGCAGAAACAGTGACACTCGGAGCCTCCAGGGGCCGAGGGCTCTGGGCACAGGAGATAGGTGGAAAAGATTTCACCCCAGGACCTCCGGTCCGAGCTCCACCTGGCACTCACAGGCCTGTCTGGAGCGCACACCTTCCTGCTCAGCTTGCTCCTGAGGGCCACAGCCTGCCTCCAGACCGGGAGGGGGCTGAGTGAGGCGGGTGTGACAGGGCTGAGGGGCCTGGCGCTGGGGCCGGGCAGTGCACTTGAGCTCCACTTAGCTGCCAGATGCTTAAAAATAGAAGGAATAGATTAAAAAGGAGCAAGCGAAATGGCTTTGAGGAAAGCCATCAGCGGCCCAAATGTGCAGACTAATTCAATTTCCGCATCTTCCCGGCTCTGAAGTGTGCGTGGAGAGCCTGGGGCCTCTGTCATGGCGGGAGCTGATGGAACGCCAGGCTGAGCTCCTGCATGCTCCATGGCCACCTGTGAATCTGCCCGTGAGTTTCCCCCACTTCTTCCTGACGCCAGTGACCCACCTGCAGCTGCTGAAAAAATCTCAGCCCGGCTCTGGACGGCACCAGACTCTGGAGGGAGCTGAGGGGACCACAGTGGCCCTGGCCCTGTGACTTCTCCGCAGGGTTGTTCACAGAGCCTGTCACTCTCCACATCAGCAGACAGGGATCTGGGCAGAGATGGCACCTGAAATGGGGGCCAAGGTGCCCTTATCACCCAATTTTGGAGGGGTGTGTTCTGCCATTTCTGCTGCCCAAGTCGGACAAGTTCCAGGTGTGTGTCACTGGGACCCGCTGCGAGGGTGGTTCTTCTGCTTCATTTCATGGGCGAGGAAACTGAGGCTCAGACTGTGCACTGCTAAACTGATGGGCCCCGCAGGGCAAAGCAGGATGGGCCCTCGGACCTCCTCATGGCTGCCACTCACTGGAGGCCTGTGGCCTTGACAGCGTCACCAGTGGCCTGGGCCTCAGCTCTGTCTCTTAAAAGAGCAAATTCTGCTCCTCCCTATGGCACCTGTGACCAGGACCGTCTATAGACCCGGCACAGTGTCTGCCAGGGTGGGCCGGGCTGAGCCACAGCAACAAGCAGCCTCCACGGCTCTGGGGCTCCACGTACCACAGTGTCCCCTGTGGGGGGCAGAGTGGCTCGGGGGCCCAGGAGACGGAGTCCTTTGCCATGTGAGCTTCCTCAGCCAGCGCAGCCTGCATCATCCAGAGGGCTGCGCGTCCCTGGCCTGTGCTCCGCGGGCCGGGCAGGCACCATGCTTTCTTCCTGCTGCTGGCAGGGGGGGCAGGCGCCCTTGGAGGCCCGTGCTATGATACCCTCCTCAGCCCCTTTTAACTCCAAGGCAGACGTGCCCTCAAAAGAGAGGATTTAAACCTAGCACTTCCAGGAAGCTGCTACCCATTGCAAATACAAATAAGACTGCTGATCTCACATCCCCAGCCACAGGCATCGGATCCACTTCTACAATCTGGATTCATGTTTTTCTTCCTATGGATAATGTCTCCCCAGCCAACTGTGACACTCGACAACTGAGTCACTGTTTAGGTTCATTCTTGACCTCCCACAGGAGACTGAAACATCAAAAAAAAAAAAAAATACTGTGGACACCAAGGCTTGCTTGTATGTTTCCTGGAAACAACTGCTTAATTAATGACTAACATGAACTAAAAACAAACAGAACACAAACATGTCCTCTCTCTGCCAGGGAGCAGGTTGAATGACTGCGCTGGCAAAGGAAGTTAGAGAGGCCACCCCCTTCAGGGAGATGGCAGGTGCTGAGACTTCGCTGACTGCCTGGTGCACTGGCGCTGTTGACTTCCGGCTCCATGCCTTGGTCTTCCTGTCTGGGAGCCAGAGTGACGGAGGGGACACATGCTCGGGGGGCGGGTCCTGCAGCAGTGGGACTCAGCAGGTGATGTGATGTCATCTCTTCCCTTCAGGGGTCATGGTCATTGTCAACTGATGACTGTGCCTTAAGGAAGTGAATGACGGCAGGCTGCAGGTGGGGAGGGCAGAGGTGTGCCAGGCTCTGCTGGGCAGCTCGGGACACTTCCCCACAGCCCGGGCTCATTAGGCCAAAGACAGAGGCTGAGGTAAGATGGCTGTGAAAAGCACTGCTCGAGCGCACGCCAGTTCTGGGTCTCGCCCTCCAGCGCTCACCTCCACGCGGTCCTGATGCTCTCAGCCAGGGTCGAGCAATCACAGGAGGGTAGTGCAGGCACGGCCTCGGAGGGAGCACCAGCCCCACGCTGTCAGCAAAGATCGCACGTTTGTTTCACGTTCTTTCAAAGGTCCTGGGGGTCGCCAAGGGCTGAACTTTCCTTGCTCTCCTCCCCCTTCCCGCCCCACCCTGATCTCAGGCCCCCACCCAGGAGTCTTCACGCCTGGCTGGCTGCATGCTCAAATCGGGGGGCCAGCTCGTGGGGGTGGGAGGGAGGACACTGCAAGTACCAGTGCCGTCTCTGCTGTGGCACCAAAAGGAGGCACCACCTCTGAGCCTCAGCTTCTTCCTGGGCTCCCGCACAGTGGGAGGGCCTGGTCCCTCCCTGGTGGGGACCCCACCACCCACTCTGGACTCTCCACTTCCTGGAAGGCAGGCTCCTGAACCTCTTCCTTCTGTTGACAGAATGAAGTCATCTTGGGGAGAGCAAAGACAGAGACACTCTGGGTGCCTGATTCGGGTCAACTAGACAAACAGAGTCAGTCTTGAAGCCGTGTGCTGAGGTTTACAAGACGACGGCTACATTCACAGTGTGGAAGCTGAGGGCACTGGAAGTTGCTGATTAGGAATTACAACTGATGCTGGCAGAAACCAAGCCATTTTTGCAAGACAGGGGCCGTGGGCAGGCTCAGCCTCTGGGCAGTTGGCGGAGGAGCCAGCATTCCCCATGCTCTCGGACAGAGGGTCCATTGTACAAAGGAACTGCTGACATTCTGGGAGACAGCAGGCTTGGCCCCTTCCAAGGGACCCAGTGCTGCTCCGCCTTGATTTTCAACCTGGACCCATTAGCAGATCGGTCTGTGGCCGGTTCCAAAGCCTGGAGGAAAGAGGGCGTCTGGCTGGTTACAGACAGTACATGGCATCTGCTGTCTGTGCCCTGGACCTCTGGGCTCCAGACCCCCTGCTGTCCTCCACCCAGGAAGCCGCTGCGCAGCGGGAAGCATGTGAACGAGGGCTGGAGACGCTGCAGTCCATAACTCACAGGCCACTAAATTAATTACCATGGCAGAAGTGGGGAGACTGCAGCCCCGTCTCCTGGAAACCACCTCCAGTTTATACAGCACTTGGATTTGTTAAAATATTGAACCTGTTAGGAGGAAAATGGAAAAAGCCAGACGAGATGCTCTTCAGCCTGGCTGCGGGGCATGTCGGGGAGGGAGAATGCGATCTGCTGGCTCTTTTGCCTGAGATTGATGGCGCAGGGGCTGTGGAGGGGCAGGTCTGCGACTGCTGGCCGCTCTGACACTCAGGGAAACGCGATATTTTGTAATCTGTAGACTTGTCATGTAAATTAGTGTCCTTAAGGGCCTCTGACATGTGTCTGGGCTTCCATGCACACACCAGGAGTGCCAGGCAGGGGACATTCATCATCTGAGGGGACGGCTTGTCCAGAGTACGATGACCACACTGCGTTCTTCAAGGGCGAATGTGGGGCTTCCTTCTCCTTCTGCAGGGGCAGCCACGTGACTCAGAGATTAATGGCAAGTCTGCCAGTCTTGCAAACCCAGCTGCGGCACCTTGAGGGGTTGGTTGCCCCCCAGAGCTGTGGCTTTTCCTCTGTGGCCAGGGGAGCTTGGGAAATGGGCTCATCCCTGGTACTCTGGCAGCTCCTTAAATCCATCTTCTAGAATATTCTATATGCCAGGACAGGAAGGCTGTTTGGCTGATTGGGCTGTTTGGGTGTGGACATAGGTTAGACATCAGAAGGACTTTCCAAAAGGCTAATCTTGAACTACAAGAAGTTTGTGATTGGCCCCCACAGGACACTGAGTAGAAAGCCCCAGGAAAGCTCAGACTGAGGCGCTGACGGTGGCTAGGCATCTTCAGTCGGGGCCGCTGTGCCTTCTGCAGCACCAGGCAGGTGTCACTACAGCACACTGCGCCCCAGCTGAGGGCGGGCCTGCCACTCCCGCCTGCAGCACCCTTCTCAGATGCACACGCCAGCTGTGACCCGGTCAAACTAACATCTCCGATGGCACTGTCCCCAGACACAGCGGGGCCACACTCAGAAAGGACAGAAGCGGTGCCACTCCTGGGCTGGGCATTGCCAGGGGATGCCCGCTGCCTCCTGCCGACTTTGGGACTGTCACACGAGTGCTGGGGGTTCTGGCAAGGCCCTGTGCTCAGATCTGGCTGGGTTGAGGCAGAACTTAAGAGAATAGTTCCCAGGGAGGGCAGGCCAGGGTCACGGCCTCAGGAAGACAAGCTGCCAGCCAGCTGCCACCTCTCTGGGCTGCACCGGGACGGGGCTGTCCCGAGTGCTGGCCAGGGCTCTGATCCCCAGCTGAGCTCCGAAGGGATAGGCAATGGAGGAGAAATAGCCACCTGACTGGCATGGAAGTCGCCATTCAAGGGGACCTGGAGAATGGTGCAAGGCCAGCAGCAGTGCACAAGTCCTGCTCAGGAGAAAGGTGGCCAAGTGGGGGAGCCCGGCCCTGCCGGTGACACTACTCCCGGATGGGGCAAGGCTGCGCTCCTCCAGCCCCCTGACCTTGGAGCCCCTGGGCCCGTCCTCCTCCTCCTCCATGTCTGAGCTCAGTGTGGCCCTGGCCTGTGTGGTGTCTGCGATTTACAGCAGCCACTGTCCTTTCTGGAGTTCAGACCGGAGCTGCGACTAAAACACCAGGAGCAGCGCGCTCCGCCAACGGGCGCCCACTGGGTGGGTTTCCTTCGACATTACACGTATGCTCCAGCTCGGTGTACTCCTGTCAGAGTGAATAAATATTCGTGGGCAGGCCCCGCCCGCCTGTGCCACTGCGCTCTGTCCGGCGCTGACTCCCCTGAGCGCCCCACATCTTTAATCTCACTGATTCATTCTCCTGCCTTTGACGTGGTTTATTAATGTTAGGTCAAAAAGCAGTTCATCAGTTATTCTGAAGGTCTTATTTCATTTTTATTCAAGAATGTGTAATCCTGAGAAAAAATAATTACATATGAGATCAACAGAACAGCCCTGCTCTAAGCTCGAAGAATCATAGACTGAAAACCAGGAAGGGGAGTAGATCCAACTCTGGTATTTTACACGTGGAGAAACTGAGTCAGAGAGAGAGAGAGAGAGAGACCCTTGCCTCGGCAAACTGTGGGCTCAACCAAGGCAAGACTGGCACCTGGCTCTCCTGACCCTCCCCAGCATCCTTGTGTGCCCTTTGTTGACACTGTTTCCCTTGGGCATCTCCTAGGCAGCTGAGCCTAAGCTGGCTTCCTTGGCTTGGAGGTGAATCGGCAGGCCAGACAACGCCCAGCAGAAGCGGTGACCTTCACAGCCACACTCCTGGGCCAGGCCCTGCGCTAGGCACTGTATGGTCCAGCATTTAATTAGACCCTCAGCTGCTGCCGTTGTCCCCATTTTATAGATGACACATAGTCTGGGTCTCACTTGTCCTCCCAAGGTTCAGCCTCCCCCCTTGGGTGCTGTTGGGGGGCGGTGGAATCTATAAGGGGCAGGGCTGAGGGGAGGGCTGTGGGCCCCACCCCCTTCCACTCCCTCCCTCTGCATCCTGGCCAGGAGATGGGTGGCTTTGCTCCACCCTGTGAATGGGCATCAGGATTTGCAGCAGGTATTCCAAGTAGAAACCTGTTCTCTTGATGGTCACCATGGCCACAGCACTGTGGCCCTGGACAGCACTTCTGGCTTCCAGACCACAGTTAGCGGGGGTGTCCTTTGGCCAGAATGCATGGTGTTCATTCTGCATTCTGCATCGTGCTGTGGACAAAGTCTGGGCAATGAGACAACAGGCGGACGTTGTGCCGCTCTGCCGGCCAGGGTCCTCGGCAGACCAGCTTCTCCACAGCAGTCCCCGGCCCAGCCACGGTGTCACATGGCTGGAGCTCAGGATGGAGCACTTCCGGTGTGTGAGGCCTGGGCTCTGAGCGAAAGACAGAAGTCCCCAGGGCACAGCATGGGAGGCAGTATTTGCAGGGTCTCTGAACAGAGCTCTCCCCTCTGCCTCTGGGGTCACCCTGGGCTTAGAGTCCCCAAGGAAGGAGCTGGCCACAACTGGCTTGGTGTAGATCCTCGGGGACAACGGAGTGGCAGATGCAGGACACTGGTCACCTGGACGAAGCCCAGCTCCACCCTGGCTGGCCACGCCTCCGAGTCCAGCCCCAGGATCTCTGGACCCCTGCTTCCTCATCTACAAATGAAGTAGTCGTGTGTCCTGCCACACAGGGCTGCTGCGACATTACAGCCACACGTGTGAACAGTGTGGACCAGGGCTCGATGTCCAACGCTGTCCTTGCAGCTGGTGTTTGAGACCCATGAGGTGGGGAGGAGGAAAGGCATTGTCTGAGACACGGCGGGGACTGATGGCTCACGGGAAAGATGGGGAGCCTCGGGCCACGAGCAGAGTGCAGGGGCTGCCTTGAGCTCTCTCCCGTGCTGCCCACCTCTCCTCCTCACAGAGGCCTGGCAGTGTACCAGCCTGAAGCTCCATCCTTTAGGGTGGGCTGTGGGCACTGCATGGCCGAGACAGTCCAGTGGGCCAGGGAGGCCCAGCCCAGCACTGTGCCCTGGGGTGCCTGGGTGAGACCGAGGCCCCCTGGGGACGGTGAGTGACGGTGCACCAGGCTCAGCCTCCAGGTGCCCGCACCCCACAGGCTGCTACTGGTGCCTCAGAGCCAGGGGAGCAGTGGGAAGAAGGCCCCTTGGTAAAGGAGAGCCCGGGAGCGAGCCATAGGCTGTCTCCAGTTCCAGCCTCCCTCATCTTAATGGACAGGAGGTGTTTTGTAGCAATAAAAATGGATTTAATAACCAGACAGCAAAATTGCATTTTTTTTTTTTTTAGGAAAAAAACCTCAAGATAGTAAATATTCATTGATGTTCCCTGTGAGATTGCTAGGGTCATGTTTTAGAAATAGATTACAAAGCCCACAGAAGTCAGGTCTGCCACACACACACGCACCGCGGCTGGGCTGTGGACGATGGAGAAGCCGGCCTGATGAGGACCCTGGCTACAGAGTAGCGCGACGTCCCGCCTGTTGTCTCACTCTGTGCGTGTGTGTGTGTGCGTGTGCGTGTGCGTGTGTGTGTGCACGTGTGCTCAACAGCGGCCCAGCCTGGCCCCAGGCCTTTTCGTGTGAACAGGAGGCACACCCCCACGCCCCTGATTTTCCACCCTTCCTTGACCCAGATTTCTGCTGGCTGGCTGAATCACATTAGGATAATTTGCCTCTGTGCGGAAGCTCAGGGGGCCGCTGGCTGGGAGGCACGGGGGGCGGGGCTCCTGGGACCCAATGCCCCCGCCGCTGTGGCCTTTGGTCCATTAGATCGAGTGGAAGCGGTAATGGCAACAGACCCACCCAGGGTGCCTTCTGGCAGGCGGGCACTCGCGCGGGGCTCCCTTGGGCCACCATCAAGGAACCGAAATTGTTAGAGGAAAAACAATCCATCCTCTGCACCCGCCTACTCCTCACCTCCTGGGGACGCAGTGTGTCTCTGATTAGCATTTTCATCCATTCAGCAAATCTGCCCCCCATGCCTCCGTCGCATGGACGCTGTGGGAACCTGGAGGACCTCGGACCGAAGGGAGCCCAGGGCCTGCTGGAAGCAGGGTGCCGGAGAGGCGGGAGCTGCTCCTCTGCAGAGAACCCAGGCGAGGGCAATTTGAGTCTCACCCTGGAAGCAACAGAGGGCGGAGGAGGGTGTGGGAACTGGATGGCAGGGTGGGATGTGCTTCAGGACGGCCCGTTCCAAAACACCATGTAGAAGGTCCAGGGGCAGAAGGCAGAGGGCCCCACTACAGGGTAAACGCCACCCGCGTGAGGGAGGGCGCGGGTGTGAGTGTGGAGAGGGTGCTTCTGGGGAGGCAGCTTCTTTGAAGGTGGCGGGAGGTTCTGGCAGTTCCCTGGGCCTTATGGGGTGAGGCAGAGCCAGCAGGAGGTTTATCCTCACCAGGGTTTTCAACTGAGAATGCAGTTGCAGTGGAATGTGGAAGTGACCAGGGCAGGCGACCACCTCCTGGACAGCTAATGCAGGATGGACGCCATTCGGGAGCTAGGGAGAGCAGGCCTGGCCCTTCCTGAAGGCCCCTGCCCTGTACCCTACTCCAGTGTGGGGCTTTTTGAAGCCCTCTGCCCCCTAGCTGTCTCTGGACCCCTGGGGCCCTTCTCTGGAGTCCAGTTCCCCTCCCCACATAGCAGTGAGAGGCTGGTGCCTCCTTCCCATGGGTGCTGTGGTCCAGCACACCTTCAGGGGGCGCTGGCCAGAAGCTGGCCAGAAGTGGGTTGGCAGAGGAGAGCTCCTGCCATTCATGTGGTGAGGTCACATCCATCCAGGCCCTGCAGACAAGTACCACAGTGGCAGACTGGGCTGGTGGGGACCCCCAGACTCACGTCTGAAACAGAATCGCCACACACGAACCCATCTGCTCTCACCTGGGCAAAGCCCCTGACATTTGTCTGTGGACCCTCTCTGTGCCCCTCACATCCACAGCTGGGCCTATCTCAGGTTCAGAACTGCTTAATTAAAACCTGGAGGAAGCTCTGTGGCTGCCTGGCCCAGAGCCCTGCCAGGGAGCCCAGCACAGCTCCGCACGCGCCGTTTTTGTTTTAAGACGAGCCAGCACTCTGGAACGCACTGAATAAATTTCCCTTTATTAGACACAGACTCGCCCATTACAGCCTCTTTCCCCTCATTATTCCTGCATAAGCTCAGGCATAATGGGCCTCCAGTCCCCTTTCGCGTTCGGAATCCTAGTCCCTCAAGGGGCCCAGCCATGCAAGGCCTCGCACAATTTATAGGAACAGGCGGGCGGGGATGGGAGGGTGCGGGTGGGCCCTAGGGGGCGCTGCTGCTCCACCTCCCGGAGCTGCCTCCTCTGGCTCCACCGTCCTGGGGCCCTGGGGCTCTGCTGGGTGTGGAGGGGGAGGGGCAGAGTGAGAAGGGGCTGGTGGGAAGGGTCATCCTCTGCCGCACCACTTGCACTGACCTGGCTCCTAAGTGAGTAACATTCCCACAGCCCTGCCCATGGCAGCACCTGGAGGGGCTTCGAGGCCCTCGAATGGCAGGGGAGAGGGCAGAGGGCACCGGATCCCCGCCGCTGGGTCCAGTTACCCTTTACCTACTGCTGCAGAGCTGTCCTGCACTCACCCTAAGGTCTGATGCTCTCAGCTGTTCCTGGATCCAAGGGTGCTGAGTGTTAGAAACCTGGCCAGGGCCAGGGTCACCCTGAGAGCCAGCTGAGCAGACATAGGCCTCAGCCCCTGGATAAACTCCAGGAGGCCCCTGGCTGTGTGTTGAGGTCTCTGATCAGGGGGCTCATGTGGGAGCTGCTGACCTGCCCACTCTCCTCAGGTCGGCTCTGCTGTCACCTCTGTGCAGGAGGAGTTGGGTGGGGCCTCTGGGGGCTCTCTGCCTCCTCCACAGTCCTGTCCCGCACATTTTGTCTGCATTTGGGTCGTCTGGGGGTGTCACCCCCAGCCAGCAGCCAGGGGACAGCAGCACGCAGGCAGGGCAGCTCCCACAGGCACAGAATGCAGTGGGCAATGGCAGGCACCATCAGGACTAGGAGCCACCTCCCTGCCACCCTGAGGGGCTCTGGCCTACCTGGGAGGAGTACCAGGAGACACGGGGCCTGGGCAAAAGTAAACCCGGAGCGGCCTTCAGAAGGAGCCCACGGGTAGGTGCAGCTCTGGGTGGCACTGAGTCTGAGGAACGAATTTGTTCTCCTGAGCTGAGTGGTGGGTGAGGAGTCCGGCAAGGTCCTGGGACACTGCTTCCCTCACGGGCTGTACGAGGGCTGCTCTTCCCCGCAGACTGTGTGTCCAGGCTGCCTCCATCCACACAGGGACCAGCTCCTAAGAAGCGCACGCGGCAGGAATGGGACAGACTCGGGAGCTAGGACACCTCCCCTAGGCCCAATATCCTGAGAGAACAAACAGGAGGGAGCAACTGGAGAACAGTGAGGTCATGTGACAGTGCCCGTGGCCTGGCAGCCTAGGTGAGCCAGGTGGAGGCAGAGCCCGGGGCCCAGCCTGCCTGGGAAGCTGCACTCTCAGGATCCCAGTAATGCAAAGGAAGAGAGCCTTTACCCACTGCCGCTCCCCACCCTGAGTTCAGTCTTTGGCTGCCTCTGTCTCTTCTGACCATTTGGGATCCTCCTTAATAAGGAGGGCAGAAGAGCGGCTCACACCAAGGCCTTCCTCTGCCTCCTCTCTGTGGGTTCCTGGAGCAGGGGAGGCCTGGGCGCAGCCAGCCCTGGTGCTAAGAGCCAGGGAGTGCTCCCGTCTCTCCCCTCTGCAGCTGGGCTCCGCCACCTTCTTGTCAGAGGCAGGAGAGAGCTGGGAGGGATGGGGTCTTTCCTGAAGAGCTGGCCCGTTCCGAGGGGCCCCAGCATGGAGGAGGGCTGATGCAGGCTCATCCTGCTGAGTCTCAGGCAGAGGCACGTGGGTGCACCCAGGCCGCTGCGTCTTGGAAGCAGGCCTTGCTGTCTTCTTAAGGTGGCCCAGCCTTCAAGCCACCGGACACAGCCTCAGAGCCATTCCTGGGCCTGCAGCCAGCGCAGCTGAAACAGGACAGCCAGCCCCATGGCCTTGGTGCACCTGTGGTGTCACAGCTAGTAAAAGGGAGTGTGGGGAAAATAGTGCAGTGGCTGGGACCTCGCCCCTGGGTCGCTGGTGGCCTCAAGTGAGCCACGACCTCTCCTTTCTCCCCAGGTTCCCACCACAGCTCAGGCCTGCGGATCCAGGGGAGGAAGCAAAGCCAAGGGCGGAGGCCTCATAAAACAGGGCAGCCAGAGTGGAAGGACCTGGGACAAAGGCAGGGACTGGGAAGGCAAAGAAAGGGCCCCGCCACAGGCTGGAGCACGGCTTCGCCTGCGGGCGTGTAACACAAGCTCTCCAGTCTCTTGGGATCACGTGTGCACGCGCCTCTGCCATGTACCAGGACTGGGGGTGTTAGCAACAGAAACACATCTTCTCAGTACCCTCCGTCCTGCACAGATCCGGGGCCCACGGCGGCAGGGTGGCCTCTGGGACTGTCTCCCCTCCTGGGTCGCCCCACGGTCTCCCTGGCACCCATTCATCTGCACTTCCTCTCGCTGGCTGTGGAGACAGCAGCAGTTCTGGGTCAGGACCTACTCCCGTGACTTCCGTTAGCCCCCTCACATCCGTACGTCCTGCACCACACGCTGGCATACTAGGGGCTACACTCCATGCATTTTGGGTAGGGGTTCAGTTCAGCCCATAACACTCCGCCTACACAAACCACTTCTAGTGGCATGCGGCAACACTCAGAGATGGAGCCTGCTCATGCCATCCTCTGTATGAAAATGTCACTATGAAGTCAGTATTCTGTAGAAGTGATTTGTTCTGATAAAGGTAAATAAATAGAAGAAAAGGAAATCCAATGTTTTAAAAGCAGGACTTAAAAGAATGTCAGTGAAAGAGTTGGGAATAAATGTAACAAAATATATTCAAGTTCTGGACACTCAAAAATGGCAAAAAATACTGTTGGAAGAGATTAAATAAATATTTAGGAAAATATATGGATGTTCCATGATCATGAATCAGAAGATTTAATATTGTTAAGATGTCAGTTTTTCCAAATTGATAGGTATGTGCAGAGCCATCCCAATTAAATCTCCACAGGCTTTGCCACGGTAATTGACAAGTATATTCTGAAATTCACAGGGAAAAGCAAATAGCCAGGAATAGCAAGGACGGATTTGGGGGTGGGGAGAACTGTGTGACTCACTTCCAGACTTACTGAGCTCCAACGTCAGGACCAGAGAGGTATGTGGGTCACAGGTGATGGACCATCCATGAGTTTATATCTAAATATGTCCCAGGAAGTGTGGCTGGGCAGCAGGACGTGTGCCAGCAGATGCGTGGCATTAGAGGGTCCCTCTCTGTGCAGCTCCTCCCTGCTATGTCTGCTTCCTGGCTGCCATGGTTAGCAGCTTCCTCCACCAGCCCCGTGCCATCCTGCATCTACACTGGCACCAGCGACCACAGACCAGCCAAGACCCACCTCTGCTCCTGGAGTTGTGGCCGCTGGATGTTGCGTGTGAGCAGTGACTGAACGGACAAATTCAGTGAACAGACTCGGAATGTCCACTAGACTAACACGTGTCCAGCTATGATTTTAGAAAAAGACAGTGGGAAGGAGAATCTTGAACCAATGACACTGAGACAGATGACTACTTCTGTGAAGAAAGACACAGGAGCGCCCACCTCACACCATGTACAAGAACCAGAGGAAGAAAAGAGTTAAATATTTTAGTAGACTATGAAAGTTTTAAAAGAGAATAAAGAAGTACATTTTTATATTCTTTGGGAAAGAAAAATGTGTGAAGCAAAATATGAAACCCAGAAGGTATAAAGAAAAGGACTGACAGCTTTTGCCCCAAAAAACATTTTATGTCTTTTGTTTGACCAAGGATGCCATTATAAAAGAGCCAAACACAGTGACAGACTAGGAGGAAATATTTGCAACCCTCACTATGAACAATAGATTATTACTTTAAAAAATGTAGAGTGCTTAGAAGTTAACAAGCAAAATCTATGAGAAACCCAATAGTAAAATAAGTTCAGATTACCAGCAGGCAGGCAAAACAGGAGAAATACAATTAGCATAATGTAAAGATATGCAAATTAGAGCAATGAGATGACATTTTGTGTTCCAACTGACAGACATTGAAAGTTGTGAAAATATTCAGCACAGCCTGCAGGACAGGAGCTAGCCGCAGCCGCCCCAAATCTCACAGGGCCAGAGTGGAGAAAGCCCTCGCTGGGCAGCTCCCCAGTGTCCGCCAGCATCACAGAGGAGCCAGCCTTTCACTGTGCAAATGCGTCCCTGAAACCGTCCTGTGGAAACTGCAGACATGGCCACAAGATGAATGTGTTGGAGTCCTGTGGACGCTGTCACCAATTTCCACAAGCATACAGGCTTCAAAAGACATGAATTTATCCCTCCACCATGCCGGTCAGGAGCTGGAGTCCGGGGCTGGCTGGGGACCCCACTGGGGCCCGTGTGGCCCAGGACAGCGTCACACCTCTGGGTCTTTAGCTCAATCCCATCGGCAAAGTCCCTTCTGACAGCGCAGCCAGACATTCCGGGATCTGGACACAGACATCCTTGGGGAGCTGGGGTGCTGTCCTATCACGCTGGCTGCAGCCACCATTTCAAAGTGAAAAAGAGACTTGCCGCACGGGATTCAGTAAGGAAGGGATGAGCAGAGGTCAGGGCGGCGTCCACACAGCCGCTCACCAGTCAGCCGCCGGGAGTGACCCGCACTGCTCACGAGGCCTTACAGACGTCCGAGCCCCGCACTAGGTGTGGATGTGCACAGTAAGACCCCACTGGTAGAAAGAGGGGAGTGTGGTGGGGGAGATGTGGCTAACAGTGCTTACTGCGCAGCAGATGGCAGAGAACCAGAGGCGTCTCTAGATAAATCTATGGGAACCGTCCAGGGTAAGAACCAGTTTATTGACTGGCTGTGTCATGACAACACTGAAGTCAAACAGAGCATATCGCTTGTGCCCTCACCCTTGTGCCCATCTCTCCCCAGCCCCGAGAGGACAGACTCCCGTCCCTGCACTGGGTACACACGACTGGGGCAGGGCTGGCCTCTACCAGGTCTCCAGCCCTGCAGCCCCGTGACCTGGCCACTCTCTTGGGACCCTCGCCATGGCTGACAGCCGGGTCCTGCTTCCTCCACCGCTCTCCACTCAGCAGGATGCTGCCAGAGAGTCCTTCCTTCCCTACACAGTTCCGGGCTCCCCTGAGCACTCTGCCACATGGCCTCAGCCCTGGGCCTGTCTTTCGCCAGCAGAGCTCAGCTCGGCCTGAGTCCTGACGGGTTCACAGTGAGCCCCAACCCCACGGACACAAGCTTAAATCCCTCACCCCCTGCACCGGGTCCTAAGTCCTGCCCGGACGTCAACCCAGGCTCCTGGGGGCCCTTCTCAGCCTCTGAGAGCTGCTACGAGAAAGTCCAGGACCTTGCGTTTGGATTCAGGTCCCCTCTCCGTCCCCTGTTGCCTGTGTCCCGGTCCTGGTCCTGCTTCTCCACAGGCAGAGGTAGAATGCTTTCTTCTTCAACAGCGTGCCAGTGAGGCCACGGCAGGAGACAGCATGGGGAGCGCGCGGGGACGTGAACCAGGTCAGCTCTGAGCCGCCCACTCTTGTCCTGCCTGGCGGGTCACGTGGACTCCCACAAAGACACCCGGGCCTCTCCGAGAGCAGTCCGGACCTGCCGTGTAGCCAGCGCTCAATCCCAAAAGCTTACAGGTGGACCAGGTGGCAGGTGATGGCCTTTCCCATGTGGTTGCCGGCAGAAGACGGGCACCCCCGCTCTAGATGCGCACACAGCTGGGGCAGAATTTGTGAGTGCCCACTCTGCTCAGGTGTTAGCAGTGTCTGCTCTAGTGATCTGGATATGTTTTGTGAGAATATCTTTTGAAAACCCCACACTGCCTGTGCCTATGCTGGTGTCAGTTTGCCAAAGGGCAACCCCAGCAGATGTGAGAACAAAGCCCTTCACACCTGTGTCCTGCGCCTCCCGCTGGGGCCGGCCGTCCACGCGTCTTTCCACCCAGGACGGTGTCTGGAGCCTGAAGAACACGGAGAAGCTGCCTGCAGTGTGTCCCATCTTCAGCCGATGCTCCTGTCCACAGAGCAGAGCGGCAGGTCGTCGCTGGGGACTCCGTGTCCACCTGTCCCAAGCTCAGGCACCTGCGTGACTGCTCCACAGGTAGGCCCTATCTCCATCACCCACGCACATCCTACGGACCAGGGTCCTGTGTGGGACAGTAGAGGGCCCTGTGGGCTGGGCTGGCTCCGGGTGTGGCCTGTGTTCCTGACTGGGGCCCGACACCCCAGGCCCGGGCTTGGCAAGCCTTGGGAACAGCAGCTCGGGCCCCAGGGAGGCCAGAGGTTGAGCAGAGAGGCCGAGGCTGAGGGGAGTCAGAGCTCCCTCCTGGTCAAGGCCTCGGGGGCCTCATCCCAGAAGCCCCACTTGGTGTGGGCACAGACCCAGAAGATGGCACCAGTGGCAACGCGAGGGCCAGCTCATCGCCTTCTAACTTAGAACAGAGAGCTACTTTCTTATCAGGGACTGCAGCGGCAGGAAGCAGGTGGAAGAGGTATTTTGGGGCTTGGAAGGGGCCCCCAGAGCCTGCAAAATCACACCAAGTGGGTGGCCACCTACTCTACCTAAATATACAGCCAGGCTCGGCTGCCTCTCGGCTGCCTCCCAGTAGCCGCCCCCACCTGCAACGCCCTCTCGGCAAAGGGTCTCTGAGTGCCCAAACTGGAGCCGTCCCCGCGCCCATCCCAGCATCTTCGGGCCAGGGGGCAGCAAAGTGGAGGGTGAGGGAGGAACCACCGTCACCGGGCCTGACTACAAAAGCACCTGGGCCCTCTGGCCTTTTCCCTGGCTCTTGCTATATATCCTCCTTTTACCCCTGACCTCAGGGATGATCAAGGTCATCTCTTGAGGAGCCCGGCCACTTTGTCTGAAGGTCTGGGTCTTGAGTGCTGCCAGATGCTAAGCAGAGCCAGGGCCCCTCAGCCCAGCAGAGGTGGAGGGGTGGGAGGCCCCTGGGCTCCTCCAAGAAGAGCAGGTGTTGCAGGGCTGCGTGAGAGAGCACTTCCTGTCTCGGCAGCCTCCGTCCAGATGCTCTGACACAACACTGAAGGAAGGCTGGACCCCAAGGCTGGAGACTGGGGAGGGACCAGCGAAGGCCACCCACCCCCTGTGCGCGTTTTATCCGTGTGAAGAAAAATCACAGCTGGCGATTTGCTTAGGGATCAGGGGATGCAGGCAGCAGAGAGAGGCAGAGGTGTTGGGCCCAACCTCATTGCCTGCAGAATTTACAGGCCTTGATGAACGAGGGGCCTGTGGTCCTGACCAGGACCCTGAGCCTGTGTCCGGCCCTGGGGACCGAGGACCCACCACGGTGAGGGCTGGAGGAGACAGCTCTGGGAGGCAGGGAGACCCAACTTCAGTCTATCTCCCACCGAGTAGGAAGCCTGTCACTCCGGGCGTCCGTGCCCTGAGGAGCACACGCCTGTGCTGGTGCCGGGCCAGCCTCCCTGCTGGCTCTGTGTGGGCTGGGGACGAGTTGGCCACGCATTTTATGTAACACTGCAGGCACAGCCATGCTGCGTATTGGGGGGTGCGGGGCCGGGGAGAGGAGGAGCCACCCGGCGCGTGGGAGAGCTGGACACAGGCTGCAGATGAATGGCAGGGTGGGGGCTGTGGGGCCCCATGAGGACCAGGTCAACTCTCTGAGTGTCCATCCTGACCCCAGATATCCCAGAGACCTTCTGGGCCAATCTGGACCCCTCTATTTGCCTGCCCCCATCCCCTCTGGCACCAGACCACAGTCCGCCGGGCACTCTCTCCTTGGGCACTCTGCCACACAGTGGCGCCCACTCTCGTGACTGCCAGGCCCAGTAGATGAGTCTTTCTAACTGTTCCCTCCCGGGTCGCTCAGACAGCCCATCTCCCTGGCACAGGAGGAAGTGGGCCCTTCCTGACAGCCTTGTGACGTCTTCCCTAGCACACCCAGGGTGTGTCCTTGCTGGATGCCCGGAGCCGTGTGCACCCCGGCCCTGTCCTCAGCTCCATCTCCTGCACCCCTTCATGCATGCATGCATCCATCCTTCACCCCTTAGCCTCATTACTTGTTTCCCAGACCCCCAGGTAACCCAGGACAGTCTCCCTGAACCCTCCACACCCCAGTACCACCTGTGCCCTCCCAACTGGAGCCCTCCTCTGTCTCCCTGGTGAGAGCTGACAGCAGGAGTGACCAGGCAGACTCCAGCCGCAGCGCCCCGGGTCCCAGCTGAAGCCCCAGCTCAGTCCTCAGGCTCCTGTCCCCTGGCGGGCTGGGTGTTTTCCTGAGGAATGGCGAGGCGAAAGAACAGGACACGGCACAGGTCTGGCAGTGCTGGCCACGGTGTCCAGGAGAAGCCCTGAGCCTGGGCAGCTGTAGGAAGTGGCCTTGGGGCCTGGCCGCTCCCTGTGCCTCCTGCAAGGCCAAGAGCCCTGATTCCCTGGGGTCTGCTCAGCCTGGTGCCTCAGCCTCGGGCCTCGCCCTGAGGCTTCCTGCCAGGGCAACGCCCGCTCCCAGCTGTGGGGATGTGACCTGCAGGGCTCCAGAGCAGTGCCTCCTGGCCCGTTCAGGTCCAGACCCCTGCTCGGGGTTACTGAGCTGAGATGTGTGCTGGGCGAGATTCTCTTCAGCAGCAGTGACTCATTCCGGCGCCTGGCTGTGTGTGGCCATCTTTTCATGAGGAAGACTTTTTTCTCCTTGGTGATCTAGGAAGTTACTATAACTCAGCCTGCATCTCCTTTCTCATGTGCTACAGCAAAAATACTATTTTAGTTTCAAAAGAGAGGCATTAGCTTTTGGAAAGCATCTGCATGAAGAGAGACTCTGCCAACCCCGCCTGTCTTCCCAGGCTGTGAATGCCATGGCAGATGGCACCGTCACACCCAGACCCTGAGCCTCCTGTCTCCGTGGGCAGTGATGGACCGTCACCCGGATCCGGCAGGACCCCAGAGCCCGGCCCAGGCCCTGGACTGATGTCCGTGTGCTTCTTACAGCAGGTGTTGTGATGGGCTCTGTGGATCAGTGGAGTGAAGCCCAGGAGCGTGAGGCCCACAGAGTCAGTGCCTTGGTGGCTGGGCACTCCGGGTCTGGGACAATGAGCTGTGCCAGTCCTGCACCCTGTGGGCTGAGGCATAGTGTCTCTAAGCCTCGGTTTCCTGCTCTGAGTCACAGGGAGGAACTAAGAGCTTGGGAAAAACGCCTGTGACATTTGTCGTCGTGTAGATCTGGGTAACCCCATTGTGGGTTTGGGAGCTGAGGGCCTGGGTGGAGGTGGCTGTGGGCATGTGGCTTGGGGGTCTAGTGTTCTCTTGGACCCTCCCTTCTCACTCTGCTTCCCGGATGCCCCAACCTGAGCAGCTCTCCTCCACCAGGCGCATCCACCATGCTGCTTCTGTCTGGAGCCACTGACCATGGACTAAAACTTCTGAAGTTGTGAGCCGAAATAAACCTCTCCCCTCTGAAATGGGTGTTGGGTCTCTCACTCCAGCCACAAGAAAGGGCTCTTAGGGTTCATGGGGGTGGTTAACATTAGTGATCACCATGCTGCAGCTATCCTCACAAACTCGACGGAGCTAGACTTCAGGGTCCTTCCTGAGCTCAGCGGGGACAGATATGAAGAGCATTGGGTCCTCTCACCACCATGAGAGATGCTGCTGCTATAACTGTGGGGTCCCTAGTGCATGGCTACTTCACAGGCAAGAGAACCAAGGCTCAGAGAGGCCTATCCTGTGTCACTCCACCAGCAAGTGGGGGCAGACATGTGACTCCAAGTTCAACTTGCTCCTTCGGATGCTCATGCTGAGCCAGAGGACCTTAAAGGGATGGGAGCAGTAGTCACTCCCAGGCCACCCAGAGAAGCCACAACCCTGTGCCATCTAGGTGTCGGGTGGAGCTCCACCTGGGGGCATTTGAGCCAACTCTGCCTTCTGCCCTTGTACCCATGCCATGCCACCTTCCACCCTGGTCAGCAATCTGAGGTTAAGCAGGCCTGTACTCTGCACATGCTAGCTTTGTCACCTGCCACGCAGAGCAGAGACACAGTAAGATGGTCATGAAGAGGAAGTCCCTTCCCATGAAGCAAGCTGGCCGACTCAAGTCAGGGTGTGTAGGGTCCCCTGGGTGGCTCAGCTGGAGCCACAGGTGGCCGTCACCACCACTTCCTGCTCAGATCTGAGCCCACTGGGAAGGCATCGGCTGGGTCAGGTTCCCCCTTGCCCCCTCTTCTCCCCTCCCCAGGGTCACCTCTTCACTGTGTCTGGGGCAGAACAAATGACTTCTGGTCCGGGAAATAATGAGAGGCACAGCTCAGCCAGCTTCGGAATAGCTGTGACAAACGGGACACCTCTGGAGAGCCTGTCCTTTGCCTGAGGTCCTGAGGCCACTTGTCCCAGCTGGAGGGGGACACTGTGGTTCCTTTCTTCCCCAGCTTCATGACTGCTGGACAAGCAACAATGCCCCCTGTCCCTCAGCCTGCTGCCCAACCCCAATCGCAGGGACCGAGGGTTCCTGGCCTAGGAGTCCTTCCAGGCCTCTGGTAGTCCCACCCCGGAAGTGGGTTCTTTCAAACCACAGCTCACTCCTTGCCCACGAGAGCCAGGGGAGAGGGCCCTGGCCCCTCCCGGTGTCTGGTGGCTCTGGGTGCTCCTTCGTTGTGTCTGGCCCCAGCCTGTCTCCGTGTGCATGTGGTCCTGTCCTGGAGTCACCCTGTGTCCTCACCTCATTTTATAAGAAACTGCTCAGCAGACCGAGTCCTACCTAAATCTGAGGTGATCGCCATGAGCCAGGTGTGCAAAGCTCTCACTCTGGCCTCCCCATGGACATAGCTCTGGGGCTCCTGGGCAGCCAGCAGGAGGGCACGAGGCTGCACTGGGCCCCGGGCATGAGGGAGAGAGCGCCACAGGGAGGGAGGGGAGGAGAGGGAGGAAAGCACGCATGGAGCAGCCGCAGGGCTTTTACAGGAAGCTGGGAAAGACCTCCCACTGCAGCGCCGGTCCTGGAGGCCCGACTGTCCCTGCGATATGCCACCACCCCACTCCGTAGACCCTCTGCCCTTCGCCCTCTCCTGAGCAGAATGACTGAGCCCCTGGTGTCCGCTCCTTCCCGCTGCCACAGGAGCTCTGGGCTGGCAGCCTGTTGGTTTTGTTTTGTTTTCCGATTTTGCAACAGACTTAGCAGAAGGAAAGGAATATT
The DNA here is from genome assembly GCA_004026965.1 of Petromus typicus. Classification (NCBI taxonomy): domain Eukaryota; kingdom Metazoa; phylum Chordata; class Mammalia; order Rodentia; family Petromuridae; genus Petromus; species Petromus typicus. Next base: position 38,012 of record PVIR01000972.1, read on the forward strand.
AACAAGGATGAGGCAGCGGGGCGAGGGCTGGAGGAGTCACTGTGCTGCTCTGTGCTTTTCCAGAGCCTGGGAAAGGCTCCGTCTGGGGTCCGAGGGGGGTGAAGGGAAAGGAGGGCTCAGTGTTGCTGAGCACTGTGAGGTCCTTCCGGGGCCAAATGTCCAGGAAGAGGTCCAGGTGTCCTGGGTTTCTGGGGAGCCTCCAAGGAGAGACTTTCAGCCCCACGGTCACCTCCCTCCAGCAGGGTGCTCCAAAGACCCCACGTGGGGCCTCATAGGCATGGTTGGGTCAGGCAGCCTTGGGGCAGACACACGGACCCTCAGCAACCACTGACCCACCATGCAGGCTCTGCTGGTCCAGCAACGCCCTGACAGTGTGGTCGAGCAGACGCAGAGGCCTTGCACTGAGGAAGAGGGCCCAGGGGCTCTCAGGACACGGTCAAGGTGGATATTGCCAAGGGGTCACTTAGCTCGTGCAGATGAGGTGCTGCGTGTGTGCTGTGGCTGATCTATCCTGGGGTTTGAGGATAACTACCACCCACCGCCCACATCCACAAAGATGAAAGGAAAGGAAAGACGCCTGCAGGTTGGAGGAGTGACAGCTCCCAGTGCTGTCCCCAGACCCCAGGATGAGGCGAAAGCAAACATCAACAGATCAATTGGTCCGCACTCCATCTCCTCCATCCTCCTTGGAGGTGTGTCTTGGAAAATGTATCAAACCAGGCTTTTCCAGGAGTGTTTGATCTGGCTGTTTGGGAATTAGCCCACAGGCCCGGGACACACGTGGGCTCGTTAGCACTTCAGATGCTGAAGGCTGGCGTTTGATTTCCCTGCTGCTGGGCTCCCGGGCAGGTACAGCAGGCAGGAGGCACTCAGAGAACTGGCCGGGAAGAGCCAGCCGGAGGCGAACCTGAGGCTGAATGGTGTCCTTGTGATGTGCCCCGTGTCCCTCTCCCACAGGCACCTGTCCCCGAGTCCCCACCCCAGCACAGAGGGTAGAGGGCTCCTCATGGTCCCACCGTGCAGAGGCAGAAATGAGGCATAAGGTCGGCAGGTCCCTGACACCGGCCCCAGACAGCCCTTGGCCCCTGAACCCCAGATGAGATGTCCCTCCTGCTGGGACCCCATCTTGCAAATGGCATCCACCTGAGGTTACCTGCAGCAGCATCTGGTCAGCTCTGGTGTCAAGCTCCTGAGCCTCAGGAAAGCTAGTCCTGTCCCTGTCTGCCCGTGGCCCTCAGGGGCCCCCAGAGTGGGTGTCCGGGACCACAGATGTCACCTCCCTGTGGGTGCCACGTCACAAGGTGTGTGCAGGAGTGAAATGGGCGCCGGCGGATTCTGGACAGCACACAGTTGCAGTGTGCAGTGGGGCCGAAACCTTGGAACAGAACTGAGGCCTCTTGGAATGCAAGCGGCAGGGCGGGGTCCGCAACACAAAATGACAGCAGGGACACGCTGGGCACTGTGGGCAGATGTGAGGAGCTGCTCAACCTGGGAGATGGTCAGGAACAGGGGTGGAGCCTGCTCTGAAGGGACTCGCAAGTTCTGGCTGACTCTGGGCTGTGGAGGACAAGACCCAGGCCGCCCCGGTGAGGACGTGGGTGTGGGGCGGTCACGCCTCATTGGAGTGCAGTGTGAATGCAGGTCCTCTGAGCTCCGGGGTGGCCTAGGCTGCAGCCTCAGCTCCCTGCCAAGAAGCAGACGATCTCCCTGGGTGGGGGCAGGGCTGGTGGATAGACCCTCCCTGAGCTCCCAGGCTGCAGGGTGCGGAAGCACACGGACTGCCGGGGAGCCGGCCTGGATCTTCCCCATTTGCCAGCAGTCGTGAGAGGGAGGGACGTGGCTTCGGGCTTGTCCTCACGCGTCCTCTGCCGAGCCAGTGGTGAGCTAGAGGGAAGGATACCACACTCCCCAAACAAGCCTCTTCGTGTGGGAAATCGTGCTTGGCCAGCACCCAGGCTGCCTTTCTCAGACTGAGCTGTGCCCTCACACGGGTGTGCACGCGGACATGCACACAGCCCAGTGTGCACGCTCACAGCTCTACACGAGCACACCCCGGAGTGGCTGCATGAAGGAGCTCATGCCAGGTGTGTGCACCTGGACCCACCCCGTGCACTGATACACGCACACGCCCACTTATGTGATCACACCCGCACTTCCACATGTGTGTTTGCTACATGTGTACACACATGCACAGAGGGCGTATGCACATACATGGGCATGAGCACACACTCTTGAAACCTGAGCATCCTGCCCAGCTTCACCTGGGGGCTGTGAAGGACACCTCCTCAGTGCTGCTCTGGATAGAGTTTCCAAAGACCCCCTACCCAGGTGCAGGCAGCACCTGGGCCATGCGCAGAGTCCAGGCTCCCCTGCTTCTGGCGGCTGGGGTGGCCAGCTGGGCTGTTTGATGTGGGAGTGACCATCTGGCCTCTGCCAGGGGCAGCGCTGTCTGGTTGCATTTGATCAGGTGTGGGCAGCAGGCTTGAGGAGGTCTGGCCAGGAGGGCTCCTGAGGACCAGACCTGGTTGCTGATCAAGGGTAGGCACTTGTGGGCCCCCTGCAGCGGCTGTGACACAACCACAGGCTCTCTGATGCCCGCCCCACTTCCCTGAGCTTGGGACAGAGTCTCACAGGGCTCTGAGTTCCAGGACCCCATGGGCCGTCAGGAGCGGAGGAGGAGCTCAGCCCAGGTGAGCACAGGACAGTGGCCTCCGAGAGAGCCGTGCTGGCCCTGGCCCGAAGCGTCTCAGCCACCGCGTGTACTCACTCACGTCCTCCACGCGGGCGCCTCACCAAACTCAGCCTGAGGAGCTATGAGCTGATCCCAGGCCTGCTGCTCACACCCTGGCCCCCTGGGATCCCGGATGGTGGGTCACTCCCGGCCAGCCTGGCCATCTCCTGTCACCAGCTCCTGTGGGTAGGAGGAGGCCACCCTGGGCAGAGGAGCCCTGGCTTCTGCTCAAAGTCACCGTCTGTGTCCAGAACAGTGTGGCTCCTCCTGAGCCACCGGGGCCTCCAGACAGCAAAGCCCAGAGCTGAGGTGGGCAGCACCCTCACCGCCCTGTCCTGCCCTTCTGCAGCTGCTGCCTGACCCTGCAGGGGCTGCGCAGGGCCCACGGACTCTGTGCACAGTGCATGGACACTGGCCTGGAGGAAACAGCCTTGCTCTAGCCTGGCCCTGTGAGCCCCTCCCCCACTGTTGTCCTCCTTGGCCAAGCGGCGCTGTGAGGTGCTGTAACCAGGCAGGGAGAGGACGACCTTCAGAACTCCTCCTCTGCAGGGCCCCATCCTCTGAGAGGTGTCCAGCAATCCAGGACAGGGCCGGGTCTCCTCTCCAGCGCTGTGGACCCCACGGCTGCATCCGGCTTCTGATTGAGAGCTCTGGGCCTGGGGGCACCCTCTGTAATCTCCACCAGACCCTGCTCACTGTGGTGTGTTTCTGCAGGCACCCCACACCCCTTCTCACCACCAATGTATCTGGCAAGGTCACAGACGCTTGGGAGTGATGGAAGGGCCTGTCTGAGGAGTCCCACAGCAGCCTCGGGGTGGAAGCAGCCCCCTTGGGAGATCACTGGTTCAATCAGGCACTAATGAAGCAGTACATCATTAGGAGCTGGTTTTCTTGAATGAAATGGCCCTTTTGACGACCTGATTCTCCTGGGCCCCTGCTTGCACAGACCTGCAGTAGGCAAGAGCTCGGACCCCACCCCGCTCACCCAGCGTGTGCCCACCAGGAGGATGAGTCAGGCTGAGGAGGGGGCGCCTGCTGGGGGCCTGAGCACATAGAACATGATGGCTGCCTCCTTGCAAGCTTGGGCATCCCAAGCAGGACCAGGACTGCCGAGGGGTGCTGCTCCTGGAGGCCTGGCCGCTTCCTGGGCAGCCCAGGGCCAGGGCCAACTGGAGTGAGCACAGCCCCAGAGCATAGCGGGCAAGAGGAATTGGCAGATAACTCCATCCCAGGGAGAAGAAAGGAAGCCCAGGAAGCCAGCTGCCATGCACAGCCTTCATCCACAGAGGAAGGAAGGAAGGGCACAGACGCCGCTGGGTGAGCACCTGCTGTCCTAGGGCCCTCTAGGAGGGAGGGGTGAAGCTGAGCTCAGGAGCTGGGGGCACAGAGCCAGCAGCTGCCTTTGAGGGTGAGGCCACATGGCCCCGGCCGAGGAGGGCCTGGCTGCCTGGCCCGGCAGAGGCAGGAAGGGTCCTCTCTGGGAGCCTCCGGGGAAGTGGCCGAGGCACCTGGGTGGCCGACACCTGGCTCTGGAGCTGGGAGACAGCCATGCTGTGGTCTCTGCGGCCGGCTTACCGTATTTACCACACAGTCTCCCAGTGGACCTGTGTGTGCCGGGCTGTGTGAAGGCAAATCCAGGAGCAGCTGGCCCAAGGCCGGCACAGCCCGTGATGCTGCTGGTGTGGTCATGTGATCTCCCTGGCCCTGGCATGCCCAGCTTCCAGCGCCCCACACAGGTGGCATTGTCTGGTTACTCTGTGGCCATCAGCCCTGGATCACGTGTGTGTGTGATGTTGGATGGAGAGGGAAGCAGGAGCCAGTAAGAGGCAGTAGGAGTCCACCCATCTTCCCTGGTCACAGGTGTCCTGAACAGGTGTCCTGGGCATCTCTGTCAGGGTTCCCCAGAGAACTTCCAGTAAGATTCAAGGACATACACAAAGAGAAACTTAATACAAGGAATTATCCTCCCTCATCTGTGCAACCCCAACCACTTGCAAGCTTATGCAAATTAAGAGAGACCTCATCTTGTCCTCGTGTGAGGCCGAGGCGTCCTCGGTGGGCTCCAGTTGCCTCCCTGGAAAACACTGGGAAGATGTAAGTGCTTTGACCTCGTCTCCCAGCCCTGTCCTGCAGGTCCAGCAGGTGCTGACAAGACCTACGGGAAACTCAGCCAAGCACAGGTGCATGCTGTAGCTGCTCCCCCCGTCCTGGATTCCCTTCCACACACACGTGAACACACATGCACATGCCCACATGTTGTACATTAACATGCATACACAGAAGACACATATGTGTTCATGAGAGACATGCACAAAGTGCATGCACACTGATGTGTCTCCCGGCCCAGGAGCCACATGAGGACCACCTGGGATGCAGGCAGTGCCTGGGGAACTGCAGAGCAGGCGCTGCGTGGCAGGTGTAATGTTCAGGTAAAAGGAAAGTTCCCTATGGGCTGGAGCCAGGACTTCCGGCTGCCCAGCCAGGGCAGAGACCCAGGCCCACAGTCCTGAGTCAGCGCTACATGGAGGGGCTCAGGTCTCCCTTCCCCACAGTGTTTCCATCCTACCACACCCAGTGGCTCCTGCTGGGAGCCTCCTGGTCAGAGTCCTCTCTGCGCAGAGCTGCCTCTCTTCAGCCTCCTGCTGCAGTGAACACCTTGAATTCTCACCTGGGTCTCAGGCTTGGCCGACTCCGGCTCCCTTATATGGGCTCCGATCCAGCCCCACTCGGCCCAGCCCAAGGCTGTGTGTGCAGTGGGAGCTCACTGCACAAACCGCTGCATGGTGAGTTCATCCCCCACATGCTCAAGTGGACCGGCCTGGGCCCTGCTCACCAAGAAGGCGAGAGTCGCGCTGGCTGGTCCCGGGGTGGGCAGTCCAGTGACTTAGGCTCCTGCAGAGCCACATGGATCAGCAGTACCCCTGGAGAGCCTACCCCCCCCATCTCAACCACCTGCCTCTTCTGCCCCTCTGAGGTCCTCACTCCCGAGTCTTTGGCCCATCTCCTCTTTCGTCCGGTAGGAAGCCATGGCCGCCTCCCGGGAACAAAGATTTCACTCCAAGCTGGTGTTGGTTGGCCAGAGCCAGCACAGCACATCTAACAGGGCGCCGCCCAAGTCCCAGCTTAGCAACCAGGAAGGATGGAATCTTTTCAGATAAAGCATTGTTTGTTTTTAATTATTGAATTAACTACCAAATCTTTGCTCAGCTCACCACCCTGGGAGAATTAGTGCAGAGCTCAGTGTAAGGACCTGACATCTGCCAGGAGTCAGAGCTTTGCACTTAGCACAGGAGTCCCAGCACACGTGTGAGTGCGGCTCAGTGGGGCCAGCGCCGCAGCGCGGGCTGCAGAGCCCCAGGGACACAAGGTCCAGTCACCCACCGCTGCTCCAGGAGGGTGGGTGTGCCCACTCCAAATCTCCCGCAGGAAAGTGCTCTCCCTGGCACCATCAGGCAGGACAAGCTCCCTAAGATGTCCCAGCGGTGACCTGAGCCAGCCACGTGCGGCCTGTCCCCCCACAGCCTTCTCCTGTCAGCCCCTGGGATTTCTTCACTGTCCAGTGGGAGCCCCGGCCATTAGGACCTGACAGCACGAGGCAGGGAGGACTCCGGAGGACAGTCCAAGAGGTGGCTCTGCTGCCAGGACTTGGGGCTTCCAGGGACAGTGATGGACAGCACGAAAGTGGCCAGGTCAGGGTGCTGAGAAGTATCACATGGTGACAAGGACAGACCCACCCCAGTGACTCATCCAGCCCCAAATGGCAGCGACACCATAGCTGGGAAGTCCTGTACCACAGGAGAAAGGAGGCCTCTGATGCTCAGAATTGGCACTCCCAAGGTGCAGGTGCCCGAGACAGTGGCACACATTTTTGGCCTGGTAGAGTCTGCACAGCTCTTCTATCTGCTGGAAACTGTGGCCCTGTGGAGGAAAGCCCTCTGCCTGGCACTGTCCACACTGCTCACCCAAAGGACCTAAGGTCTTTGATCCATTCTCTCCAATGAGTCAGGTGGCTGGTACCTGGGGGGACCTTGGGGCTCCATGGGTCAGCTCCCAAGAACAGCATCCTCAGGGACACAGCTGTCTGTCACCACCCTGCACTGCCATGCCTGCCACAGCACGGGTGCACACACACAACTCAAAGCCACACATGAGCACTTGCATGCACAGTACTTGATCTCTTTCTCTCTCTCTCTCTCACACACACACACACACACATACACACACACACGTACATGCCTGGTGCACCCATGCACACATACAGCTACACAAATTCTATAATATGTGCATGCACACACACATGACACCACACAATACGCACATGCACAGTGTGGAACACACATGCTCACACTAGTCAGCCCAACACATACCGTATAAATGTGCTTATGCATGCGCACATGCACAACACAACATACACACATGCTCCTGGGCACACGCAACACCCTCACACTGCCTGTGTTCCCACTACAGGGCTCTACACGTGCACACACCCTGGCCGTGCAGGCTGCTTGGTCTCCTCCCGCCCGCCCCTGTGCTCTCTCAGGCTGCAGGAGAAAAACGAGCTCGATTAAGATGCGCTGATGGGCTGCGGGGCGGCGCCCCATCACTCACACTGCTCGCTCAGACACCGGCGCTCCTTGCAGCCCGAGGAGGAGGCGCATCCTTTTCATCCCTGATATTACTGCTCACATCCCAGCTGAGCGGCGGTGGCGTCCGCTGTCGTTCTGAGGCTGAGGTTTTACGAGAATGAATTTGACGACGGAAGCAGACATTTACCATGAGACCCATGGCGGCCGGGACGGGCGGCTGTCATTGTGAGCGCGACTGCGTGCCGTGCCAAACCTTCCAAACTTCATCTGTTGGTGGTGATTTTGTTCACAGTCTCCTCTTATTTCATTTGTCCTTCTGGACATCCTTGCCTGTGCTAGTCACAGGCCTGCGAGGCCCTTGGGCGGGGCTCACGCAGCCAGTGCTCCCGAATCTACCACAGTCTCCTCCGCTGCGAGATGGCCTCCGTTCTCGTGGCTGAGAGCCGCTCCTCTGGCCAGCACTCCCGGTCTGCTTGTGGAGAGAGATCCAGCCTGGGCTGGCGGTGTGGATGAGATGAAGAACTAGTTTGCTTTGAGGAGGAGGCACCCCCTTCTTGGAACTCTGGCCTGGGCCCTGCGCCCCGAAAGCCCTCCCAGGCCCACTTGGCTCCTTGCCCTAGCCCGTGGCTGGTGGGAGGTGGCCCTGGCCCCGCCCTGCACTTTCATGCCCTGTGGAGGAGACTGACTTGTAGCCTTGACTGTGGCTGTGCTTTTTTTCCTTCTAGCTCTGAATGTGGGGGAAAATCTCCAAAATATGAATTATGTATTGAAAATTCAGGCAGAGCAATCACGGGCAATAAATAATTCCGAACTACAGGTGCATTAGTTAGCTGTGCAATTCGCTTACAGGCGAAACCAACTGTCTTATTAACAACAGGCAGAGGCAGAGCCTCTGCGATGTGGATTCCAGCCGAGAGGTCGTGTCCAGAGGGAGGGACACGCCACTTGCCTCGCTGGAGTCCCCACCTGTGCTGCTCTGGGTGGAAGTTTCTGGAGCCTGCACTGTCAGGCCATGAAGTCCAGGCCCTGCCGGACCCTGCCTGGACTCCGGGACGCTCCCAGGGCTCAGGGGAGGGTTCTGTCCAGAGGAGCGTGTACGTGATCGCAGCTCCACTGGGCACACTCGTCCTGTCGGGGACCCTTTCCTCTCCCAGCTCTGCTGTCAGCCAGTCCCTGCGTGGGCGGTGATGGCCATGGGCCTGTGATCTGTGCCTGTTTAAATCTTCCCACATCCCCAGCCGTCCTCATAGGTGGGAAAGTACCGCGGGGCAGGTCACCGCCGCTCTCTTCCTCAGGAGATGGAGGCATGGAAGCTTGTGGATGAGGAGCACTTACTTCCAGGAACATGGCATTTTGCCACACATCTGGGGGGGCAGTGTCCAGCTCTGTTTCCCTTCCTAACTGCCCAGCATTTTCTTTGCCCTGGGCACCGTGATAGTGATGTGAACTATCTTGTCGGATTGTGATACTGTCACAGCAAGACTGTTCTTGCCCTCATCTTACCTGGCAAACACATAGCTTGGGTCTAAGCAGCCTGCCAATTTGCCAGGGTGCCAGGGTGCCAGGGCTGGAGACAGGAAGCAGAATGAGACACACGCATCTGCCTCTGAGCCATTCGGGATCTCACCGTGCTGCAGCGGGTCAGGAGGGCTCCTGGCTTGCTGATAAGGAAGCTGAGAGCCAAGGCATGCCCTCATATGTGGGCGGGGCCCAGTGAGGCCTAGAGGTGGGGCCTGCTGATTTGGAGAACTTTGTGGGGTCTTATCTCCTGGGAAGTGGGGTGGAGGGAGGCCCAGCCAGCGCCAGGCTCTGTAGGCACCAAGTCCCTCTCCGCTCCAGACAGCAGCTCCTCACCCGGCACTGCAAGCAACGAGCAACTGGCAAGAACTGGCCCTCCAGGGCCCTGACTTGGCCTGGCCCTGAATTGCAGGCCTGGCATGGGTGGAAGCTCTGGGCTCCTGCCTGTGTCCCTGGCCATGCAAGGCCTCACCAGGCAGCAGCTCGGCATTCGGACAGGCTCCTCCCTCCAGTGGAACACACACTGAACCTTTCCAACCTCGCTCGGCATTTTAATACCTTAAAAGCCCCGCTTTCTCTTTGCATCAATTTCCTTCCAACAAAATATTAAAATTAAGCTTTGAAAGCCCACTGCCATGTTCTGGGCCCGGACCAGGCTCCCAGAAGCCGGAAACCGGCATCGCATGGGCTTAAATATTTAAAGAGACACTGGGTAGCAAAGAGCTCTCAGGAAGTGCACGGCTGGAAATCTGCGGGGTGCTGAGAAGGGCACCTGAGGGTTCTCCAGGAGCCATCTGGCAGGCATCATCCAGCCCAGGGTGGCTCCTGCCGGCAGCTGCAGGGCCAGCGACCGACCACGACGGCAGTGATGCTGCCTGTGCAGCCAGCTGGCCCTAGCCTGCGGAGGTAGCCCTGTGAGAGAGCGGGTTTTACAGGCACCGCGAGTCTGAGCCACCCGCCCAGAGTGGACGCAGATGCTGTCCGGATACCTAGGTGTTGGCTTTCCTGCCTGCACCTGGGGGAGTTCCAGGGTATTGCTGCCAGAAGACAGGGCTGCAGGACGCATCAGCCCAAACCCTGAATCTCTCAGGAGGAAACAAACGCCCAGCAGGGGGAGGGGTGAGTGGGGTTTTGTCTGCTCACAGATAAGGAGCGCACACCCCAGGCCCCAGACCTCCAGAGAGGCATGAATACATAAACAGGCCACACACCATATGCACTGCTGCACATGGGGTGCCCAGGGGAAGATCGGGGTCCTGATTGCAGTGTGAGGCAGGACATCCCTGGCCTGTGACCCAGTTGGGGGCAGTGTGGACAGCGCACTGTCAGCCGTGTGCGTAGGGACAGGATCACATGGGGGAAGGGCCAGGGGGCCTCTGAGCCCACCACAGCCAGAAACCCTCATCTGAACAGTGCACACGCACACACACGTGCACACACACACATATGCACATGCACGAACACGCACACAGAGGCACATGCACACATGCATCAGCTGCCCCTAAAAGCTAGCCTGGCCAGCACCTGCTTCTGTGGGCATCTGTTACAGGTTGGGTGATGCTCCCGAACCACTGTGCTGAGAACTGTATGCCAACCAGACTGGCAAAGGAACCAGATGAAGCAAGATTTCAAGGCACATCGTGAGCATGTTTCCAGGTGAAGCACTGAGCCAGGACTCAGCCCACTCGACTGCAGAAGGGCGGCCGGAAGGAGGGATCTGCCACCACCACCTGCTCCTGTTTGGGGGACAGCGGTCTTCTGTGGCCTCCTGAGGCTGACACTGTGCCTTCCCGGGCCTCCCCACTCCCTCTGGGTGGGCCACGGCATCCCCTGGCCTCCAGCTTGCAGACAGAGCTGGGCTTGAGGCTGACACTGTGCCTTCCCGGGCCTCCCCACTCCCTCTGGATGTGCCACGGTATCCCCTAGCCTCCGCACTGACAGAGCTGGGCTTTCTCAGCCTCTTCGGCTCTGGGTCGCGCTGTCTTTTTTCCAGGATGAATCTCCTTATCCCTCACATCTGAGCTCAGACTCCCAAGGAGCCAGAATGAGCACACCTGGCACCATTCTGCCTGCCCCCTGAGTCCTGCTCATGCTTGTCCTGGGTGGGGCTTCACCACCGCGGCCCTGCACTGGGACATGGACAGTCCTGGGTATGAGCCCCTCTCCTGGCAGCCGCCTGAACTTGGCCAGTCCCTGCCTCCCTCCTTGGCTGCAGGGAGTCCCTGCAACCAGCACAAAGGGCACATGTGCCCATAGCCCAGTGCCACACTGCAGAGTCCTGCCTGGGCCACACCAGAGGGGACTCACAACTGGAACAGACTGACCAGCCTAGTCCCAGGAGGCACAGGGCACTGCCAGGCAGTAGCCAGGCCTGGGCCACCTACAGTGATGGTCACAGTAGGTGAAAGCTACGACCTGCCGCAGAGCTGAGGGCTAGGCCGGCCTTGGCCTTCTGTTGGCCACCATGGACAGCACCCCCTGGCCAGGGCCCAGCCCCGGTGCCTTCCTGGGGACTGTTGGCTTTGTGGGCTTTGAGGGTCACTCATGAGCAAGGGCACAACTTCCTGACACATAAGCTTGCAAGAGACAAGGATCCTGCAGATCTCGGGAGGGATCTTTCACATCGCACCTGCGCAGGGGTCTAAAGGTGCGTGTCCTGGCTCTCCTTGTCCCTTTACCTCCTTGGTGGTTCCTTTGCCCCTCCCCATCTCCCCACAACAGGTTTCTGGGCCCAACCTTCCTCACTGCCCCGACACCTACCCGGGGCCACTGCTCAGGGCCATCAATTTCCCAGTATTCCCTAATCTCTGTCTGCTTGTTCCTTGCTTGAGCATGCTAAGCTTCTGGACACATCTGCCTGGGATCAAGTAGGTGCCTGACTTCCGGGATCAAGGAAGTAGGAGCTGAGGTTTCCTCGCTGCTGTGCTGGCCCTGCTGGTGCTCATACCGAGAGCTGGCCAGGCCCCTCTTCTGGCCTGCAGCAATGCATGGAGACAGCCCAGCCCACTTTTAAAACATGGCACATCATGGGCCTGCCCAGGCCAGGCCACCAGCCCTCCTGGAGTGCAGCATGGCACCAAGAGTGGCACAGACTGGTTTTTTGAGCACCCACATCCTCAGTCCACCTGCTGCCCCTTTCAAGGAGTGAAGCCTGGGGCCGCCCGTGTACCCTGTGGCTAAAAGGGACGCCCGCTCTTCCCCGCTCCTGCTAGGCCCGCAGCTCTGCCGCCCATGGCTCTGGTGGTGGCCGCAGCCAATCTGCACACGTAAGGGCTTCAGACACATCAGCGTGAGCACAAAGCCCAGAGTCAGGGCTGAATAGGGTTCACTGGCCTTGCTTGGAGGTCACCGGGATGTGCCCCCTCCTGCCCGGAGGCTGAGGCAGGATCCACTCCTGCCTTTCCTGCATGTCCATGTTCAGCATCCCTGTGCCTTTGGCTCTGACCTCGGCTTCTTCCTATACCTGCCCTGACTCCCCTTCCTCACAGAAGTGGTGCGGTCAGTAAGAGCCAGCTGAGGGGGAGACAGGGAGATGCCGCTAGCAGACTTCAGAGCACAGAGAGCCACCCTGTCAGAGGGTTTCTGTTGTTACAGGATCTTCCATTGAGACAGGAAAAGGTGTGATCTAGGGGTAAGACCTGTCCTACTTGGACCCCCTGGCCCCTCCAGGAACCTGCCGACCCAGAGCCCAGGCGGGCGGGAATCATGCAGCCACACAGACAGCTTCCAGATGTTTGGGGGACTTGATCCATGTGGTCCACAGCAGAACCACTGTCATCAGACAGCTCTGCTGAGCAGCAACTCCTTGGGCAGCCATGGTTGTCTTCCTGTTCAGATAGGAAATGATTAGCAATGTCTACTGGGGCCCGTGAGCCCTCTGGCTACAGGGCTGCGCCCAGCAGGTTCTCTGCATGGAGCCAGTGGTTGTGAACTAGTGCTCCTCCTTCCCCCTCCTTTCCATGCTCCTCCTTTCCCCCTCCCCCACCCTCCCGTCACGTGCTTCAGCGCAAACTTAATGTGTTCAGGTCATCAAGTATCAGCCTGACAACCTTCCACCAAGCAAAAGGCTCTCAGGGCTTCGGGTTACTTCACAGAAGGTTTTCCAGCTGTGCCACTGGGCTAGAAACTGTATTTCCTGTTACCGGGGTGAAAGGCCCTCCCATTACCGCCATTCCCACTGTAAAGTACTGTCAAAAACCAATGGCTAAAATCCTCTGGATCTCTTGGCCAGGGTTCATGACAAAGTACGTTTCTAGATGGTGAGAAACCACTCTCATCACCAGACAGATAATAGCTGAGCCTATAGCTACAACCTGCTGCTAATTCCTGTGTAAACCCATTGTCTGCCTGGTTCAGACACAGCTCTGTGACACCCAGTGTTCCGGGCAGAGAGAACAGCCAGGCCTGTCTCTGGCCTTGCTACCAGGACCAGCAGGGGAAGCTGAGGTGTCCTGAAGGATGTGGGCGCCCACAACCCTCAGGAAGGGAGGAGGAGGCGCCCCGGGGCGCAGACTCGCTCGGGTGGGGAGGTGCGGCTGCGACTTGCACTTGCCGTTCTCAGAGAACCGGGGACGGGGCTGGATGGACAAGGAGTCAGGCCGCTCGGAACCAGCGGGGTGACCTGCAGAGGGTCCCGGACGGGGTGACCCGCAGAGGGCCCCAGAGGGGGTGACCTGCAGAGGGCCCCAGACGGCGTGCCCCAAGCCCCTGAGTCCCGGTGGCTCCCCCAAGCCTTCTGTCACTCTGCCGACCTCGTTCCCTAGACCTGTTCACGCCCCGCTGGACCCCGCCAACTGAACACCTTCGCTTCGTCAGCACGGATCCCGCCCTAGCGTCTGCCAGCAGTTGTTTAAATCCAACTGGAGCTCCTGCTGCAGAAACTGTTAGGCAACGGCTCCTGGAGTAGAGGGAGAACTGACCCGTGCGGCTACAGAGGCCCTGGTGGGGCCAGCAGGGCGGTATCAGGGGAGATCGGCCTGGGGCTTCTTGAGCAGTGGAAGCCTGGAAGGACCCCAAGGATTTGGCACACCGGGCGGCCACCGTGCAGCCTGCTGTGGGCAACACGCATCCTGATACCAGGGAGAGATGAGCCCAGTGGTGGACAGGACCTAATAGGACTCTAACAATGGCACTCTAGGTCAGGGTCATCCTGACGCCTGTCTGACACCCACAACACACAGGAGGAGAGGCTCACGTTGGCTCAGGGTCTCCATCCACGGTTGCAGGCTCCAAGGTAGAAATAGCGTGGCGGAAGGGCCTGGCGGAGGACTGCGGCTCAACACACGGTGGGTGCCCAGGAAGCAGAGGAGGGAGGAGCTGGGACCAAAACGAGCCCGTCCAGGTCGACTGTGGTCACCTCCAACCTGTCCATCTCTCACGGCACTGAGGAGCGTAAGGCCCGGGGTCGGTCACTTCCCCAGCATAGCAACACCCATTTCAGAGGAGGAAACTGAGGCTCACAGAGGTGGGGAGGCAAAGGAAGCCAGGGACGGCTGCAGTGGGTCAGCCTGGGCTGTCACAGCAAGGTGACCAGCCCGAGCGGTGGTCCAGCAGGTGTCCTGGGCCAGAGCCACCCTGTCAGGTGTGTAGGTGGTCCCGACCTGACAAGGCGGGAGCCTCTCTGATGGGCAGAGCCAGACCTTGGAGTCCAGAGACACTGTGTTCTTAAGCGACAGGTGCCACCTGCTGTCCCTTGTCCAAACCACCTGTCACAGTCACGCTCGGGCTGAATATCTGCAGGGTCACGTTACTGTCTCCTGCGGGATCCCCAGGCCCAGGGCTCCCTCCTGCTGGGTGTCCTGGGAGCCTGGCTTCATGGGGAACTGCTCCTGGGGGGCCTGGGGCCCGATCTTGCTGAACACACGCTAGTGGCCGGAGCTTCTCCAGGAGCTTCCCTGGGGCCTAATGAAATGCCGCTGCTGCCTCACGAAGTTCCACTGTGCAGCCAGGGAGTCCCGTGGAGTACAAGTGGGATTTCCTGAGGTATACGCCTCCCCTGTGGAGTCATAACACAGAGGGAGGCACCCCAAGGACGACAGCAGCAACGTGTGAGCTCTGTCCCCTGAACCCCTCAAGGCTCCTCCCGCCTAGGACAGCTGCACGCCCCACATGTGTCCCTGGACCGCTCTAGGTCTCCGTGACTTCGTCTTACATGCCGGGAGGAAGTGTTACACACCCCTCAGACAGCTGGAGCAAGATGGCAACTGATTCCGCAGAGGAAGCGGCTGGCTCGAAGGCCAGTGTGGGCCTGGCCAGCCTCACTGAGGCCTCACGGATGAGTTTGGCATGCACTGTATCTCCCAGGGGCCGCTGAAGCCACGTTCAGAGACTTGACTGAGGTCACACAGCTGACGGGGACTGACCTCGCCTGGCCAGGGGTGTTCCCCACTGGGCCTGCTGGCTGGTGCTGGACCTGGGTGCCCAGACCTCTAGAGCCAGTGTGGTATGGGGATGTGCTCCAGTGGCCGGCAGGTGCCCACTTCAGGCACCTGCTACCCACCTCTACCAGCTGCCACGCATCAGAGCACAGGAGGGCCTGCAGTGCCCACGGTCAGCTCAGGAGGCCGTGGGACACAATGCAGTGGCGCCAGCACTGGGGAGTAGGGTCAAAGTGTGAGACAGGCCATCTATGTGAGGTCAAGGGGCCTGCACCCCTCCTGGCCCATGTCCTGGCCAAGTCCCCTTCGGCTCCCTGCAAAGTGCTGGTGACAGGTCCTGGACCTGCTCCGTCCCCTCCTGGCTGTCACTCCCTGCACGAGGCTGCTGCCCTCTCCAGGAAACAAAGTGGCAGTTGCCGCAGCGGGCCATTCTCAGCCCCCATGCCAGCCTCAGAGAGGGCCGCCCTGGACAGCTCTGCCTTCTTCCCAAAGAGCACCTGGGGACCAGACTTCCTAGAAGAGAAAGCTGAAAACTCGCTTCCTAGCAGGCTTTGGGAGGAGGGGTGGTTGCCGTGGAGATGGCATCTGGCCTATTCAAAGGCCAGACAGACAGACAGACAGTGGAGAAGCAGAGAAACCCCAAATGTGACATCTCACAGGTCTGCAGACAAGTGTGTGCATGGGGTTTACCCGGGGAGAAGGGAAGTTTCCGAACTGTTCTCGGGCTGTGTTTGGGATGTGCTCAGGGTCTCTGTGTCCAGAACGCCAGCCAGCTTTGAATGTTCTGTTGCCAGAAAGTCACATCAGACCCTTGGCTGTGGGACAAACAGGGGAAGCCACACGCTGCTGGGTCTAGGCATGGGGTGGGGCCTGGGAGGGTCTTGAGCACTGGGCTCCGGACTGTCATGGGTGCGGAGGGTGCCCTGCCAGCCAGAAGCTGGAGCCCCATGGAACTGCCATGGGAGGACAGGGAAGCAGGCAGCTCACCTGTGCCATGCCTCACAGGCTGCCAGCAGGTGGTGGCATCCGTGTGAGCTCCTAGCTGAGCCCTGTCCAGTCTGGCCAAGCCAGAGGCAGCAGGACAGCGTGGCAGAGGCGGGCAGGGCCTGGCACACACACGCATGATGGCTGGGAGGCCAGCTCTCATCGCTCTTCCTACTAGGCTGGCATTTGTCCTCTGCCCATTTTATAGGCGGGAAGCTGATGGTTGGCTTACCTCAGGAGAGCCCCACAGCCCCTCAGCCAGCTTGGGGACCTCATACTCTCCGGACAGGGCTCCTGTTCCCATAGCAAGCCCTCTGCCCCTCCAAAGTCACCCTGGTCTGTCTTTCTGCTATTTGCACCCGAATCAGCGGGGTTGGCTGGGGGTGCGGTTAGAGCATGCGGCCGGTGGGGTGGGCTCGGGGTACAGCCTGGCTCCCGGGGTCTCCCCCTCCTCTCCTCCTCCTCCCCTGCCTTCTTCTTTGCTCACCTCTTTCTTGTCCTCCTCTTCCCTTATCTCTTCTCGCAGCTCACTTCCTCCTTCTCCCCCACCCACCTCCTACTCCACCTCGGCCCTGCTGGTCTCTTTCTAGGTCCATCTTCCACACATGGGTGCTCGCGAAGGGCCCTCTAGCCCTGACACACCCAGGGACACACGCCATCCAGGGACCCCAGAAAAGGCCACTGAGTGGCATGTCACAGGGGAGAATGGGCTGCTGAGAGGCTTGGTGACATAGGACAGAACAGACAGACAGTCACCTTCCACCCAAGGGCAGTTGTGCCAAGTGATTCTCTCCCTGCAGGGTTCCTGGCAGAGCTGAGTGCGGTGGACAGGATCTCCAAGGCGGGAGGAACACCGCCTGCGGCAGCCTGGGAAGGAAAGCTGGCCCTGCTGCACTAGCAGCTCACAAAGACCTGTTCCTGAAGGGCCCATCTGGGTGGTCAGTTCCCTCAGATTGCAACTGGGGAAACTGAGGCCCTGGCCTGTCCAACCACCTTGGGGAGACCCACAGGCTGGGGATCAGCGGCCCAGCGCCCAGGCTCCTCCCCACTTCCTGGCTGGTCCAGGGTTGCCATGCTTGCCCTTGTGAGGTTGGCTTCCTTCAGCTTCGTTCTTGGTCTGGGAAATGAGCAGAGGACCGAAGTGCCCCTGAGGTTCTGTCCTGCCCACCAGGACTCTCGTCAGTGACAGCCTCTGGACACAGATCCGGCTCATCCTCCAGCGAGGTCTCCTTCCCCTGACGAGGGAGGAGGTGGCAGACCCTGTGGTGATGGAGAAGACCGAGCTCGGACGCGGCCTCATCAGCCTCGCCACGGTGTTTAATCTGGGATTAAGCTGTTTGATGTCCGGGTTGGTGTAAGTGCCTCATGAAAAATGGATGGCTTCCTTTTACAGCCTGTACGGGCTAATTGCTGGGCACTGCTGTCTGAGGGAAAGCTGGAGGCAGCACGATGCCTGCAATCTAGGCACTCATTGCCCATTCTGCTGCAGGAGGGCCCGCGGCAGTGATCCAGTCTTAGGCCCTGCTCCTGGGCATCGTGGACACCCTGCAAACACCTCCTTGCAGAGGGAGAAGATGCTCCTGTGACACGAAGGACCAGAAGATAGTGACGACCTCTCGGCCTAGCTGATCCTTCTGTGTGAAAACCAGACTCGGGCTCAACAACCACACCCTCCCCGGGAGGGCAGGCGAGGCGGTGCCTCGGTGGCTTCAGGGGTATCAGTCACTCTTCCTCACGTTCATCATGGAGGCACATGATAACGACACCCACAATTTAAAGAGGGGGGTATATTTGGGTTTACAGTTTGTAAGGGTCCAGTCTGGGGTGGCTCCAAGACATGGCAACGTGGCATGGGACGTGGCAGAGGAAAGGCTGCTCATGCCGTGGTGGGTGTGAAGTAGTCTGGGGCCAGAGGCAGCCAACTCCAGAGCCTGGAGATGAGGGGCAGTGTGACGGCAAAGTCGCCTGGGAGAAGGAGCCCTGTGGCTGCGCCCACACCACAGAATGAAGCTACTCTTGCTCCTCCTCTAGGAGCTGCCCTTGGGCCAGACACCGACACGAGAGGGCACAGGGTAGGGGCAGCACCCAGGACTCTCCAGGGGATACCATTAGCGAGAGTCACCTGTGCCTTCCCGTCAGAAAGAACAGGCCGCTTCCCAGGGGGCCCAGGGCTCAGGCTAGGGGATCTCGGACTTTGTCCAAGGTGAGCCCAGCAGGACGGGAGAGTGGTGGGAAAAGATGTCACTCGGCACCTGGGGAGGCACAGAAAGCACAGGACCCAGGTGCAACCAGGGAGGGTGGTCCAGGTGGGCGCCGTCCTGCAGGGACGCTGGCGGAGGACTCGCCTCTCAGGCAGTGTCTGCGGGTCTAGGCCACGCTGGGCTTCCTTGCGAGGGGTCGGGCCCAGGCTCAGGCGACACTGACTCCAGCCAGGACGCTTGTTCCCATGTCTTCTCCCCTCTCACAGGGACTCCCACAGCTAAGGAAGCTCCATACCGGACAGGGGCTGCTTGGGGTCCTAGAGAGGCCCATCCAAGCTGACTCCGGCTCCCCACAACCAACAGCACAACATTAAGTTGCGGACAAGAGCGTGTCCTCTGCGAACTGACAGTCCCACAGCTCTGGAGTTGTTATGGAGGCAACGGTAGACACTGACTTAAATTTCATCCAGAAAAGACAAGTATATCAAAGTTTCTATGCTAACAAAATGCCGAAAAAATAGAAATAAGGCCATAAGCATTCGGTGTGTAGGGAGAACAAATATTACCTTGAAAGGAAAATATCAAGCCAAAAGAAATAAAGGAAAAGACCTGGAGCAAAGAAAATGGGGGACACCTCTGGATGCTGGTCTGGAGCAGGTTTTCTGCCAGGACTCCAAAGTCCAGGCAACAAACGTGGTTGGGACAGACATTAACACCACCTGAGGGAATGTAATTCATAATTTAACAACTTCCCCTCCAAAAAACACTCTGCACAGATGATTTTACCCTTGAATTTTATATTAAAAAATCCTCAATCAACAATAATTAGAATTATGAAAAATCCGTTCCAGAGACTAAGAAGAAAGGAAACATCCCGGATTTGTCGGGAGAGGCAGGTGTAATGCTGGCCCTAGCCCTGGGCACACTAGGAAGTGACAGAGCAAGGAGGCGCTGGGGCAGGAGGGGTCAGAGTACTCACGCTCTGTGCACCAACACGGCCTCTATCCAGAACCTACTAGGAACTCGGAACACTGAGCAGCACACGGTGTGACGATGCTTGTCTGTAATCCCAGCACTCGGGAGGCTGAGGCAGGAGGACTGCCGAGTCCAAGGCCAGTCTGGGCAATTTAGTGACTTCACACGACCCTGTCTCAAAATAAGACAATGACGACAACAACAAATCCCAACAAAGGAGTCAACAGCAAGAGGTAAAGAAAAACCAGAACAAGTAAAAACACTAGAAAGCATTAAAGTAAACCCAACCATGTTAACAATTACGACATACACAGACCACATGTTCTCATGGAAGCAGTAACGGACCAGATGCAGAAAGGTGGGAGACAGGACCTCAGAGGTGAAGACCAGAGGAGTGAAAGTGAGAGGACGTTTGGCAGATTCTCACCAAAGGGCCGAGCAGCGAGGCAGCCGCAGACCCAC
Source organism: Petromus typicus (assembly GCA_004026965.1). Lineage (NCBI taxonomy): Eukaryota > Metazoa > Chordata > Mammalia > Rodentia > Petromuridae > Petromus > Petromus typicus. The sequence goes on from PVIR01000972.1 coordinate 57,846, forward strand.
CCGATCTTCCAGAACGATAAAAAGACCAGACGCAGCACACGGTGCACACGTGAGCAGCTGTGGAGAGTCTCAGCTTGTGTGACGGTCCTGTGGGCCGTGGGGTGGGACAGGGCTCTCGGAACTGACGGGCCAAATGTGTTAAAGCTCAGTGGGGCCATGGCAGTCTGCATCCCACAGTTAACAAGCCCCGCTGCCGGACGGTTAAAACTCATACCCTGAAACTTCAGAGGGTGCGTTCTTCCTAGGGAAACACTTTTTTAAAATGGATGACATGCTAGGCCCCAACAAGTCAGGAAATGTCAAAGGTTTAGTTACACCTGGGCCATGTTCTCTGGGCACAAAGCAATGAAGTCAGCAGTCAGAGGCACAGGAAAGCTAGACAGAACCCTGCATCAGGAAATCAGACAAAGCGACTCCAACCTATGGTTCAAGAAGCTATAAAAATAGAATCAGCACATATTTTTACTGGAAATCAATAGAAAATACTACATGTCAATACTTGAGACATCCGGCTAAAATAATAGTCTATGCAAGGAAAATTATAGTGCTAAACAATTACCTTAGAAAAAAGAAAAGCTGCAAATGTGTGAAGTCAACATCAGTCTAAAAATATGCAGGAAAACAGAGCAAAACATAGTAGTAGGACGGGAGTAAGAAGTGACAAGGAGACACATACATCAGACGGCTTTTGTAACTCAAAGCAGCTCAGTGGGAAAAAGTAAAATCAGCAGTGTTGGAAGTACTGACGAAGAATAAAAGAAGACATACAACAAATAGTAAAATTAAAATGAATCTATAGTTACATATATAACCCTGCTCAGACAGTTAATAACATTGTACAAATTAAGTACCGTGCAAGTAAAATGTAGGAGATGTAGCTCAGTGGTGTGGCTCCTGCCTGGCAAGAGCAAAGTCCTGAGTTCAATTTCTAGTACTGAAAAAAAAAAAGAAATTGTAAGTAAAGTTTTATGCCAATATATTTGAGTGTTGAAATGAAGTTGATAAAGTGCTAGAGAAAAATGCTTCCAAAATAATAATAAATAGAAAATGAAAATAACTGTAACTATGGTGACCGCAAATCATGATTGTCACTTTGATTGGACTGAGAGACATTTCCCAGATTAGTAAAGACAACTTCTGGGGGTGTCTGTGGGCCAGCCCAGAGATGACTGGCAGGTAGGCCAGCAAACCGAGGGGAAATGCCCACCCTGATTGGAGGTGGCACATCCAATAGGCTTGCTGCCCTGACGGAAAGAAAGGGGAAGGAGGAGGTCTCTTGTGGAGAAGCTCCAGTCTGCTGGAGTGGGGTGCGGCTGTTGGCACTGCCTTCACTGCGGACATCAGACTCCAGTTTCTTGCCTTTTGGTGCAGAGTCACACCAGCAGCTATCGGGGAGCCTCCAGACCTTCAGCCCTGGACTGTGCTGCGTCCTTGATCCCGGCTCTAGGACTGAGCAGCTGCCAGATTCGTGGCTGTCCAGTGGGCAGATGGCCACCATGGACTCCCACTTCCAATCATGCAAACATATTAAGCAAATATATGTACCCTGCTGGTCTAGAGCACTGAACTGCTACGACTCTGAGGGAATGTAACTCAGAATTTAACAACTTCCCCTCCAAAAACCACTGCATAGATAATTTTACCCTTGAACTTTATATTTAGAAATCCTCAACAAACAATAATTAAAATTATGAAAAATCCATTCCAGAGACTAAGAAAAAAGGACTCACCCCAAACTTATCAGGAGAGACAGGTGTAATGCCTCCCTCACCTTGGACAGCGCAAGAAAGAAAAAGGCAGGCCTGACGTCGTCCTTAACATTCTGAAAACCCTAAACAAACTCTTAGCTTCCTCAATCCTGCATGTAGTGGAAGGACAACACACCCTGTCCGAGGTTCCTCCAGGAATCGAGGCTGGTTTTGGACTGAAAAATAAAGTCGCCAGCAACATTAATAAATTAAAGGACAGCATCAAATTACAGTGTGTGAGAAATTTAATACGGATGCTTGCTGTTCATCTCAAAGTGGTAAAATTCTGAGACAGATGACAAGTGCCGACTCTCACTTTCCCTTGCGGCAGCGAAAGGAGGTACCCCTCTCCTCCCCCATGAACTGGGATAACTTACTTCAGCATTCCCCCTAAATATCTAAGGGGGGCTCCCCGGCTTTAAACCCCCATCCTCTACTCCCACAAGAGTATAGCCCACCCCAGCCATTCCCATTACAATTTTTTTTGAGGTACCCATTGCATTTTTGAAAAAAGAAGAAGGCACCCATGAGTGCCTGCGATCAGGAGGAGAGGGATTCACGCCCCTTATTTATACACCCCTTTCACTGCTGGCTGTCCAGGTTTCCCGCTGCAGGCCTGCACGCTGCACTGGCCTCGTTGAAATAAAGACTCACTACAGTGGCCCTGTCAACCTGCTTATAATTTATTTCTTGGTTAGTGGGAAGTGTGGGCTCCAAAATTCCTGTAAATTTACTTTGCATTTTTATCCTGAGTAGTGTGGAGCGTTATCATTTCCAAAGCAAGAACAGTACACCCTCAGAGGCATTAACACCATGTGGCCATGTCTAGACGTCCTCCTAAGCCCCCTGTGGCCATAGGTGCGGCTTTCCGAGGTAGCTGGATCCAGGGTGTACAATGCCGGGACAGAGCATGTGATGTCGAGTGAAGGGTGTGTGGTGACTAAGTTAGGCCACCAGTGAGTTCAGTGTAGTTCTGGGCTGGGATAACAGGAAGGCCCTGGACAGAACATAAAGCGCAGAAAGACGGGCTGCTGCCATCACAGGCTGCTGCCATCACGTGCTGCTGCTGTGTCACTGCTTCGCTGCCTTCTGCTCACCATGGACTGTTTCTCCTCTGATGCCCTCTGCCGTGCCACCTGGTCTTGGAGCCAGCTGACTATGAACTGAAACCTCTACAAACTACGAGCTAACTTTTCCTCCTTTAATTTTAACTGTCAGGTAGTTTGTCTCATCAGTGAAAAAAGTAAAACAATACTGAAGAGATCCAGAGGCCAGCAGCCAAAGAAAAGCGGTCCGTATCAGCTGCTGGCACCCAGCAGCATCTGCTGACGTCAAGGCGCTCACAGAGCTGCGCTGCGCCAATTCATGACTTCCACCTGAGTTCAGTAAAAACGCCCTAACTGACGGGGAACAGTTCAACATCCGAACTTCTGTCCATAGCTGAGTCCCTAGTATGCGGCAGGCCAGCCACCCCGGGGGAGCAGGCAGATGTGTGGGAGGGGCTAAGAGCTGCCCGGGAAGCCCAGCCCGAGGGCTGGACTCAGGCGGCCTCTGGAGCAGTGAGCTGACCACTTACTGTCATGGCCGGTGTGTGCTCCACACAGCCACGGGGGCGGACAGGTGAGAAAGATGACGGCCAAAAGCCTGGACCCTCAAGGAGAACTTTCAAAGGTCTCCACCATGCTGTGAACATAAAAATGGAGGGTCTCTGGGGAGGGTGCAGGGGCTGAGACCCAGGACGCAGGAGGGAGCCAGCAGGCAGCAAGTGGGCCCCGCAGACCTGGGCCTGAGGCAGTGTCTCCTCACCTCTGCCCCTACTTTAAGACCTGCACTGAAGTCTTTGAGAAACTTCCTGTCTGGAGAGAATATGGCAGCAACCAGAGCCATAGCATGTAGTCATAAAAAACCTCATGTCACCCCCAGAGAGCTCATGAGAGAGAAAACACAAAATCTCGTGGAGTTCTGGATACTGAACTTATCCAAACTTTCTATAGCCAATCAATATTATCACGATAGCATAATTGCAACATCAGATAATAGGAATATATATATTGTGTGTATATGTGTGTGTGTATATTCTTAAACTGAAATGCTAGCACAAGAGATTAAAATAATTACAATGAAGACTGAGTTTATCAACAGTGTAGACACAGTTAAAGAAGGAATTGTTCAGTAGGAAATAGACTGAACACAGGAAAAAAGGTGAAAACTACCCAAGACCAGGAGAAGCGTGGAAGCCACTGGAAGAAGGGAATTTCCTTCTCACAAGTGGGGGACGTGGAGAATGGAGGAAAGGCAGTGTGGTCCCAACCGACAGCAGGGATCGAGTTGCAGTTCAGAGCTGGCTACGTGCCCCAGGAGCAGGATACAAAGCAGAGACGCACGTCCTCACGTCATGGGGGATGGCTGAAGAGTGAAGACGCTGAAGACGCCCTGACGGCAGCCAGGGCAGAGGGACATGTCACCGCAGCGGCACCCAGAGAGCGGAGCAGCGCGCTCACGGTGCTGACAGGGGAGCTACAGCCAGGAGCTGCGTGCAGAATGAAATCGTCTCTCAAAAATGAAAATGACAAGACTGGCACTAAGTCGCCCTGAACAGTACAGGAATTTCTACCTAGCAATGAGCGAGAGAGAGAAATACCAGCCATACAGAGTGAGAACGCAAAAGCCAAACAGCCCCTTTGGGAGGTGGCATAATTATCTCTATAGAAAGCCACAAGGATTCTACAAAAATCTCCCAGAACTAAGTGAGATTAGCAAGATCTAAGACAAAATTAACATGCAATATTTAATCCCATTTCTCTGCGTTAGAGTTGGTTATGTGAAATCCTAATTCACAAACTCAGAACTGTTGGCAAAGGAAAGGACACCCTTGGCCAAAACTTGAAGCCTGTGCAGGTTCTTCTGTTCCCAGATTTAGTCCTTTCCATGATTCTGATCCTAAACTGAACTGGAGGAGGAGGAGTCAAACTCAACAGTTAGGTTCAATGTTGACTTAAGGGGAAATTGGGTTTGGTTCTTGTCAGATCTGAGGCCAGGGTCATAGAAAGAAAAGTGTGTACCTACGTCCCACTTCAATGGTGTGGAGATGCTTTAAAAATGCAGATAAAGAAGACGGAGTGAATGGGAAGATGTTATTTAGCCCAGGATAAGCAGATACAATACAGCACAGATGTCAGTTGTCCAGTGAGTGATCTACACCTGTCCTGCCTATTTCTAGCAAAACGCCAGCAAGGTTTGAGTAGATACACTTATTCTGACATGATCGAGAAAGCACGAAGGACGCAGAAGAGAAGCAAGATAGAATCAAAATTGAAATCTAGCTCCAGTAAATCACTTTGAAAAAGAGCAGAACAAGAGGACTCTGCCTGACGTTAAACGCACGCTGCAGCTACTGTAGCCCAGAGTGTGCCATCGGCAGAGAAAGGATCTGAATACTCAGGGCCAGAGCTGGGAACTTCCCCACAGCTATGTCCAGCCCGCTGCTGCGAGGTGCAAAGTCCGGCAGAGGGAGAAGGGATCGCTTACCCGAGGTGTGCTAGACCAATTACACCCTCATGGATGAGAAAAAAAGAAAATGTAACGTTCCAACCTGATGCGAGGTTCACAGCTTATGCCACAGTGAATTCAAAACAGATCACAGACTTAATGTAAAATACAAAGATAGAAACGCTTCTGGAGAAGAAGGAGAAAGAAACCCTCAGGATCTAGGGCAGAATTCGTTAGCTGACACCAAGAGTGATGGTTCTCAGAGGGAAGCAATGACAAATTGAACCTTATCAAAATTAAAGACGTTTGTTCCATGAGTGATATTTTCCTAATAATGTTTAGCAAGATGTCTCGTGCATTGCATGGGGTTGAATGGGTAAAATAAAGGCATTCATGATCTTTTCAAAAGAAACCACCAAGAAATATTTTTAAACATTTATTCACTGAGACCAAAGAAATACTAGTAAAAGTTTTCAAAAGTCCAGTATGGAGGTTCCAGGTATTTAGCTCAGTGGTTCCGGCGCCTGTCTTGCAAGCGCAAGGACCCAGGTTCGATCCCCGGTAACCACATACCATACTGGGGGTGGAGACTTACCCCAGCAGCAACCAGTACCACATACCACAGTGCCGGGCATGGTGGCTCACGCCTGTAATCCCAGCACTCGGGAGGCAGAGGCAGGAGGATTGCTGTGATGTGAGTTTGAGGATGAGCTCAGGGCCAGCCTGAACTACAAAGCAAGATCCTGTCTCAAAAAAAAGTCCAGTATGGTTTTGAAACAATACTATTGAACTAAATACAGAAGGGAACACTCTGAATTTAATGAAGGCTATCTTCAAAAAAACAAAAACAGGAAACAATCATCGCCAGAGACGAGGCTTGAGAAGCACTTTCTCTCAATCCAGGATTAGGATAAAAGTGGCCCCTTTGGTTTCCTTTCAGTGATACAAAGTCCCATTCCTCAGAAAAAATACACAAAAATAAGCAGATAAAAGGAAAAAGAAATTTGCCATTATGTGTAGGTGATATGATTGATTTTTCACATTAAAAACACTTTAAATGGATACACAGTCATAGGGTTAGAATTAATGAAAAATGTAGCCCAGTTACTGTATGTAAAATTAGTGTAGTGGGATAAAATACGTGGTGAATGTTTAAATTGCATAAAAGTATTACAGTAAAGGACATTTTGCCTTTAACCCCCCTCAGAGTGCTGCCCCCTGCCTGGCTGTGAACAATGGACAGCACTCTTGTCACTTCCTGAAGCCATCCCGGAAGTCCTCTTTCACGAGTGGCTATATGAGGGATGATCCAAAATACTGTGAATGCCACTGTCGACTGCCATCCAGCAGAAGGGCAGATTAGCAGGCACGTAGTACTGTGTCCCCATTCAACTCATGGAGCAGAGGTGGCACCGTGTGACTCCTGGCTCCTCCTCAAAGTCAAACGACCCTGCTAGGGGAATGTGCCAAGGAGATTCAGGCCACTGAGGCAGCCAAGCCAGAGAAGGAAGAGGACCCCAGAGCTGGCCCAGAAAGTGGCGACACTGCTGGGGTCAGCGTGCTCAAACCCGGGGAGTATCCTGAGGAAGATTCATAACAATATGATTTTTACTCTAGTAATTTTAAATTAAACTTCCACTGAACTTTCTAATCACATCTCACATACAAGAATTTCTTTATACTAACAACAAAACTAACTGGAGGTAGGAAATGAGAGTTGTAAAGGTATAACCTACAGTAGCACCAAAAATATATATATAGTACCTGGGAAATATAGCAAAGTATACACAAAACACACTGATGAATAAAATAACAGAGACAAGCAGGCATGGTGGTCACACCTGTAATCCCAGCACGTGGGAGGCTGAGGCAGGAGGACTGCTGTGAGTTCAAGGCCAGCCTGGACTACATAGCAAGACACTGTCTCAAAAATACCAACAACAGTAAAAAATAGAGACATTAAATATTTTATGGGAAAATGGGCAGATACATCATTACCAAAGTGCATGTATTCACGAAATACTCACAATGAGATTCTGCCAGATACTAATGATAATTTATCTTCCCCCAAATGACCAACACTTTCGATGATAAACATGATTCTGGTGTGTGTGTGTGTGTGTGCGCATGCGTGTATGTGTGTATGCATGTGTGTGTATGCGTGTGCGCGTGTGTATGTGTATATGTGCGTGTGTGCACACGCGTGTATGTGTGTGTATGAGTGTGTGTGTGTAAAATTTGATGATCAATTTCTGACATTCATTTGCGATGCAAAAGGACAAGAAGAGCAAAGTTTCTCCTGAAGGAAACAACAGGAACAGAGTTATAAAAGCCTGGAGGACAATGTTTCTACTCTCCGTGGCTGGGAGGTCCCACCTAGGAAATAAGACAAAAGGAAAAAGAAAGATGTAGAGACTCCACAGGAAGAAATAAATCCTGACTCACAGGTGATGCATTGTGCATGGAGAAAATAAAAGGAAAAACTACAAGCTATTTGAATTCAGCAAGATTACTGCATAAAGATCAAAAGCAAAAATATGTCATATTTCTACATAGCAGCAAAAAATTCTAGGGAAATAAAATCTTTTAAATATCTTTTAAAATTACCACATATCTAAGAATAAAGAGAGCTATGAATGGTATGAGATTTCTCCACAAGACACCACAGAGCACTGCTGAGGCCTAAGGAGCCGAGGAGATGGAGAGTTAATCTGCTTCTAGGTTATATAGTTTTGTTGACTTGATCTGAATCCGAGTCTCAGTGTGTTTGGCTGCAATGAACAAGCTGTTTCCCAGTGCCAGTGATGGAGAAAGTCCGGGTGTCCAGAGGATGTGATGGAGGCTTACACCCCCTAAAATCATGATGCTCTGGAACAGTGGGTAAGGTAGCATTGCCTGGGCATGGAGTCAAGCCAGAGGCCCTGGAAACACAGCTGAGAACCCCAGGAGTGTGAGCACACACGCACAGGCACACGTGCACACGTGCACACACACACACACACACACACACACACACACACACACACACACACACACGATCAAATTTACAACAATGCCCTGCCATTCAGCAGAGGGAGAGAAAGATCTCTCCCAATAATGGTGCTGCATGAACTGCAGATCCGCGTGGGAAAGAGCACACCGTTCCCTGCCTCGTAACAATTCACAAATTAGTGCAAAGTAGGTGGAAAATGAAATACGAGAGGAAAACATTAAAGAGAGAGTAAAATAGCCTCATGATCTCCATGTCATCCGAACTTGGTGACACCAGAGCGGTAACTTTCAAACAAAAGTTTGAAAAAGATCAGGTCTTGTCAAATTTCTGTTTATTAAATGACACCATTAAGAGTAAAAAGGCAAGAAATAGATGAGACTTTTGCAAAATATATATCCAAGAAATGACTTGCATTAAGAATAAAGGATCCTACAGATCAATAAAAAGGTAGAGAGCCTAATTTTGACACAGGCAAAAGACCATAAGCAGCAGGACGTGGTGGCTCACGCCGTAATTCCAGCACTGGGGAGACAGAGGCAGGAGGATGGCCACAAGCATGAGGCTGGCCTGGTTTGAGACCTTGTCTCAAAACCCCCAAAAAGAGACCATAAGCAAATAATCATAGGAAAAGATGAATTATCTAAGAAAGGCAAGTTGAAGCCACTGTCAGGTCCTTCTACATCCCTGTTATAATTATAATAAAATTAAGCAGAAAATAACTAGTGCTGGTTCTGGGAAAAGTGGTACGACAGCTTGGGCAAACTCTTCGGCAGTCCTCTCTATAAGGCATCAACTGTACTTGGAGGTATTTGTCCACCAGAAATGAGCGCATAGCCTCACCAAACAGCGGGTGAGGACATCGCGGAGTGTATGAACGGCAGTCTGCAGCGGACAGACAGAAACACTGTAGCATAGATTCAAACCGGAAAATGACACAGATGTGAAAGTGTAAACCTGGAGGAATCCCACAGATGCAGTGTTCAGCAAAAGAAGGCAGACATTGAAGGTACATGATGTAGGTTTCTGTTGGCACAAAAATTGAAAAGAGTATAACTTGGTAATGTAGGTGGACTGTACTCGGCCTTGAACTGCACAGCTCCCCCACACTCACACAGGAGATACAGTACTATATCTCCTCAAATAAATAAATTGAGTCAGTAAATTAACAACCTTCTGAAGCAGAAAGCCCCAGGCCCAGATGGGGTCCCTGGAGAATTCTGGGAAATATGATGGGAAGAAATTGTATCAATTCTCTACATCCTGTTCCAGAGAGCAGAAGCAGCTGCGGCGGGCGGCTGGATGTACCCACTCCTGGGTGCCCGCACAGCGGGTGGGAGGCGTGATGCCTGGGTGCCTGGGAGGGTGTTTGGGGAGGAAATGAGCATCTGAACCAGCAGACAGAAAATAAATTCCGCCTACCTTGGGTGGGCAGCACCCAATCTGTTGAGACCCGAATAGCACAAAAATATCGAGGCAGGGAGGACTCTCTCCCGGGCCGGCGCACTGGCTCCTCCTGCCCTCCGGAGCTGGGGCCTGGCTCTCAGGCCTGGACTTGGCCCAGTCACACTAGCCACTGGCTTCTCCTGGCGCCAGCTTGCAGATGGGAGACGGCGGGACTTCTCCACCTCCACAGCCGCGGGACCCCGCAGCAACACACGCCTCCTGCGTGGACCTGGGTGGTTTTCTCCTCTGGAGAAGCCTGAGGTGTCAGCGTTACTCTGGCACCCAGGCCATACCGAGAGGCCACCCTCATGTGAGACAGATGTGACCGGGGGCAGGAGCCTGGACGGTGGGGTCACCTGTCACCTGGAGGGGGGAGGGCTGCTGGGTGCTGGGCATGTCCACAATTTGACCGCGCAGCAGGGACATGGTCACGTACGCGGATGCAACTTCACCCAGCTGCATATTAAGGAAGGCGAAGCGGCAAACAATGGAAATAAAATAAAACAGAAAAGGCAGGGGGCAAAACACAGTAACTCCTGTAGGATGGGTCATGTCTGACGGCCTCACCTGTGGGAGGGAGGAGTGGGGACAAGCCAGCCCCCACGTGCTCCTGCCGCTTTGCCCAGTAGAGGCAGCAGGAAGCCACTGTGACCATGTCTGTGACCACCCGACCCTCTGCACTGGGACACGCTTGGGATTGTTCTCATCCGCTCAGAATGGCTAAGACCCAGAAGCCAGCCGGTGCCAGCGCACAGGGGACAGACAGGCTCAGCACCGCCGTGGGGCTCTAGCAGAGAGCCGGGGTGGGGGCACATTCCAGTGACACGCGGGCCTGCGGAAGTCCTCCTGTGCACATTCACGCGTGAACCAAGGAGCCTGGGCGGGTCCCCCTTGACGGGGCTCGCGGCTGTCAGTCCTAACAGCACCATGTCAGGAATCTGACACAAGCTGATGTAAGAGGGCACGAAAGACAAGGAGTGCTGTGGGAAGGAGGCCAGTGCTGGGACCCGGCGACCTCAAAGCCAAAGGCTCATCTCGCCTGCCGTCCAGCCAACCTTGCTCCAGTCTGCCCTCCGTCCTGGCACGGGCGGGAAAAGCAGGGCTCCGGAAGGAAGTCCCAAGTGTTGTCACGAAGGCACCTCTTTCCCAGGAGATCAAGGGGCAGAGGGTGGGAGGTGTGTCCAGGCGGCAGCGCAGCGCTTGGCGGAGGACGGCCTGGGCCTCGCGTGGGTCTCTCATTCCTGTGCTCCATGAGCTGGAAGCTTGAAGGGCGCACAGGCCTTGCACGGAGCAGTACTGAGCCTCCTCAGACCACGTAAGTCCCTACACAGACCAGCCAGGCTGCTAGGCTGGACTCAGCCTGTGTGACCTGGGGTCGGGAGACTCGGTGGCAGTGTCCCGTCCCGTCCTGGGTTGTCCCTGGGCCCTGGGAGCCAGCGTGCAGCCCAGGAGATGGGAAGCTTCCCAGAGAGTGCGCACACAAAGTAGCTCGAGGAGGTAAGTAGTTCAGCTGCCTAGAAAGTGAACGTGAATCTGTGCCCCATGACAGCAGTAACAAAAAGCCAGCCTCTGCAGGACACCTGTGCCAGTGGCCTGAGAGTCCAGCCCAGGACACGCTTCCTCGGTTGGTTTCCCTTTGTTTAAAGTTATCTCTTCCACTATTTAAATTGTCCCCGTGTATTTTTACTGTTTGCTACTCTTCACATTTTATCCTCACGTCGTTTCCAGTACCGGAAGTATAAACTGTGTGATCACGTTAGAATGTTCTAATCCACTGAACACATTTCCCGCAAACCTGGACCCAGGAAAGGGCACCGTCACTGGGCACTGCCAATGTACTGTGCGATATGTGGAATGGTTGGCGCCTCCCCAGCAGATGGGAAGTCCTCCCGTACATCTGCATTTGTGGATCCGGCTCACTGGGTGACAAATGCTCGGTGGTGACCTGCTGCGGCGTCTTACTGGTGTCACTCAAAGTGCCGCGGCCTGTCACGGGACGTCAGATGCTGGATTCACACCATGACGTGCCTTTGAGAGGAGCCGAGATAAGCGGATCTCGGTCCTCGGGTTTATTTCTGGAGGAGGCTCCAGCTGACCCCGTTTCCTGCGCTCGGTGTTGGAACCAGGAAATCAGCTCCAAAGACCTCTCAGTCTATCTGCCAGTGAGCGCCCTCTGGCTGCCTGTGGAGGCCATGTGCATCTCGGGGGCAGGAAGACCTGGGGCCCCCTAATCCTGCAGGATCTTTTGGGCAGTGTCGGCAGGACGTCTGCACACTGCAGCGTGCAGTGGGTCATGCCACAGCCCTGCATGGATCGGGCCTCGGGCCAGCGTGGTCAGCAGCGAGGCTGCGTGATACAAAAGGCCTCACAGGGCAGACCACTGAGGACCACAGATTCAGGAAGTCAGTACCCAGCCACCACCTGGGTCCTGCTGGCCAGTGTCCTGCTTGGCATGAGGAGATGCCAGCCTGTATGCATGTGCGGCCGCCTCGGGGATGTGGAGGGATGAAGCCCGAGCCCGTTGCTGGAGCTCCTGGGGATGCGTCACCACTCCATTCGGGGTCTCACCTTGTGCCACTCTTGCGGGAAAGAGATGTTGAATGGCTCAGATAATCCTGAATGTCTGGGCATTTCTTGCCCACCCTGTGAGGAAACCCACCTCTGTGGAGCACAGGCTGTGGCTTGTTACACAAAGAAACACTCAAAGGCTCCGCCCCCAGCAGCTGCATGCTTGGCGTTTACCTCACAGAATCAAAACGTGTTCACTCCAGACCAGAGACACAGTGTTTGCAGCAGACCAGCCAGGACAGACCACCAGGACAGAAGCACTGCAGGACCCTGGGAGCAAAGGCACCCTCTGGGTCTGTGCTGCATTTAAGGTGACCCTCACGGACATTCCAAGGGCTTCACACTGCAGGCTCCAGGTGATGATATCCTTGAATGAAAACAGAGACACAGGTAGCTTGTGGAAGCAGGTGGGACTTGGGAGGCAGCTGCAGCCAGAAGGTCCTGGTGGCAGGGATGGCCTGGGTCTTGACAGTACTGACGGCACTACGTGGCCTGTGACACCAAATAGGTCCCCCCGGGAAACTGGGTGAGCACATGAGAGCTCTGTCTGCTCTGGCTTCAGTATAGTGTCCCCAAAGACTTGTGACCTGCCTGAGGGTTTGCTACCCTCACACATTTGCAGGGGTGTGGCCTGGAGAGAGGATCAGATCTTGAGGACACTGACCTCATGGACAGACGCCTGCTTGGGGGAGCGTGCAGGGGAATCTACCCTTAGCAGCTGCGTGTCCTATCCCCATCCGAGTCCCGGCTCCCAACGCTTGCTTCTCATTGCTTCCCAGCTGCCAGCAGGTGAGCGGCTTTCCTCCTCCAAGCCCGTTCCTCCTGGAGACCAGCTGACTGTGCTCAGACACGTCCAAGCCATGAGCTCAGATAAAACCTTCCTGCTGTGTGTCAGACACCCTGTCCCAGCAGCAGCAAGGAGGTCAGCACAGTACCGTTTCTCCCACCTGCACAGAGAGCTACAGTTACATCAAAGTGAAACGTGCGTGCGTGTGTGCGTGTGTGCGTGTGTGTGTGTGTGTGTGTGTGTGTGTGTGTGTGTGTGTCCCCGACTATCTCAGGCTCCTGGGCATGACTGGAAAGCAGAGTCAGGGCACCCTCCTTCTGTGCTTCCTGAGCGTCCCTGCCAGGCCCGGAGTGGGCACTCCTGGAGAGGAGTTGTACCGGTGACCCAGGAAGGACACTTCCTGGGTGTCCCAGGAGGCACACACGCCATGTCACGGCAGAGACAAGAGAGCCTGCCTGATCGATTTGGCCTGAGACCTGGCAGCACCTGGCAGGGACATGGGAAATGATGGAGGGTCCATAAAAGGGACCTCTCCGTAAAACAGGCTGCGGTGGAGGAGAGCCCGACCCTGGGAACCAGGCACTGGCGCGTACTTAAAACCAAAAGAGCAAGCACAGAGTGGTGGGGAGACCTGCTGGGGAGTGAACTACTCATGGGCTAAGCCGCATCCTCTGGCCATGGGCTGAGTGGGAGGTAAATAGCCCTCCCTTCTGCGTTTCTCTCTTTTCATTACTTCCTCAACAGAGGAAATCGCTATGATGACAACGGGAAAACCAAGCTGCATGCTAGTCACAGGGCCGAGCTGAACTCGGCTCCCGATTTCTCCCTCCTCTCAGCTCTGCCCTCCAGGGTCACGGAGAATAGCTGTCTCCTCTCCTGCCCTGGGTGGGTCCATGAGCTCTTCTCCAAGGTCACCTGTCCAGGTCCTGCGGATGCTGGTGGTGTCCCTCAAAAGCCGCAGGCTCAGGTGCAGGCCTGGCGGCCCTGGGCAGGGGGATTAGGGCTGCTACGTGGACGAGAGCCCTCATGCAGTGTGTGGATGCCTTCACCCCTCCCACGCTGATGTGATATTAAAAGGGCCCAGGATGCCACACTCAGGCACCCCCTGGAGGCCCAGCCACCTGCGTGGCTCCAGCAGGTCCACACCGAGGCTGGCCAGCATGCTCTGAGTGGCAGGACGAGCACATGGGGAGTCTTGCCCGTCTCTGCAGTCTCCCTAGGGACGGGGACCCTGAGGCAGCAGGTGACGGCAGCTCAGAGCATGCTGGGAGACACGCCCCCCTCTCTCAATCTCCTCAGACATGGGAGATGTCTACGAGGAACCGATGACCGGGTCAGCAGCAGTAGCAGCAGGGATGATGCCTCAGGCCAACAGCCGGGGCTCCCACTATCCATCTTGTGGGCCAGGGATGCACACTGCCTGCAGCCTTACCCCTCTGCCCTCATCTCCTCCTCGGAGAAGCCTCTCGGCAGCGCCTCCTAGTGTCTACCCCAGGCCTGACCCCTGCAGCAAGGCTTTCTAACCAGAGGGGACAGGGAGACCAGAGGCGGCTGGAGTGGCACAGGCAGGGTGGCTCCCTGGCATTGACCCAAGTGTCAGGTGGGCAGAGAAGAGGGTTTTGGGAGGGGGTGAAATGTTCACGGTAGAGGAACAGTGACTTATACGCCCTGTGCTGAGTGATAGAGTGATAGATACAGGATGCAGGGCGGAGGGTGGGGTGGGGTCCTGAGACCCGGTCTCTGTCCTGGAATAATGGTGCTTCTGTCCCAATGCGCACATGGTCCCAGCGTCACCCTCCACAGGACGAGGACATTCAGGAGCAGCCCCCTAAGCTGTCCTCCACCTTGTCAAGCAGGGATTCCCCCCAAGTCAGGAGGATTGGACTCGGGCTCAGGTGGGCTCCCTGTCCAGTTCCCACTTGCTTCAGGCTGCCTGAGGCTCCAGACCCTCAGTGCCACGGACATGGGGACAGGTCCCAGCCACCTGCACCTGGGCTGGCCAAGGGCCCTCCACAGAGCCCTCCTGCTCGGACACTGGGTCAGCGAACAGCTCAAGGGAGGCGCTGGGCTCCAGTCCCGTCAGCTGTCCCCGCCGCACCCCAGCCACACAAAATGCTTTTCTGTTGTGTTTCTCTTTCTGGTGTTTCTGACAGCCCTGCTGATGAGCGGCCGCGCGCTGACAGGCTTTCAATCTGCTGCACATGAAAAGGCTGTATTTGGACGAGCTTAAGGCCTGTTGCCGAGTGTGCGCTCCCAGTGTGAGAGCCAGAGTAAACATCCTCCCCTGCGGGGTGGAGTGAGGCTGCGGCGGAGACCCCGGGCCAGGCCCACCTCCCTCCCAGAGAAGGGCCCAGAAGCCAGCCCGGCCCTGGAGCTGTCCCCGCTGGAGGCCGAAGCTCTCCTGCCCCGACTGGCTTTCTGGCCACTGACGGTGGGGTGATGGAGGAGCAGAGGGGAGGGCAGGCCGGCGAGGCCTGCGGTGTGCCCGGACTCAGTGCTGCTCTCGGAGTTAGGGACAATGGCCAGCCGCAGGGACACTCAGCCAGCTCTGCCAAGGAGCAGAGGGCACCCAGGGGCCAAGCCTGCCAGGCCTGGCTGGCATGGAAGTGGCAGGGAGAGAGGTAATGCAGACACACACACACACACACATATACGCACACGCACACGTATACATGAGACACAGACTGACACGCACACACTGGTGTTGACACATGCAGACAAACACACATTCACGCATGCAGAGACATGGAAAAATAAACGCCCAGGCACAGGGAGACACATATGCACATACAGACACAGAGTCACAGAGAAAGACACACATAAAGCACACATGTGGACCCATGTGCACACACCTGTCCATGCAGGTGCATGCAGAGACATAAAGACTACCTGGATGCACCTGATGTCCCAGTGATCCCTGCCTGTCTGCTACACTCCTGTGGTCACCAACTGTGTCCAGGTCATACCCTGGCTGGGAGCATGGCTCTGGGAAGCACACAGTATACGTGTGCGTGTGCATGTGCGTGCGTGCGTGCGTGTGTGTGTGTGTGTGTGTGTATGTGTGTGTGTGTGTCTGCATTACCTCTCTCCCTGCCACTTCCATGCCAGCCAGGCCCGGCAGGCTTGGCCCCTGGGTGCCCTCTGCTCCTTGGCAGAGCTGGCTGAGTGTCCCTGCGGCTGGCCATTGTCCCTAACTCCGAAAGCAGCACTGAGTCCGGGCACACTGCTGGCCATGCCAGCCTGCCCTCCCCTCTGCTCCTCAGGCACAGAGGACAGAGTGGTGAGGGTCCCCACATGCAGACACAATACTCGAGGCTGACCACATGGGGATGGCAGGCAGCTCGGGGCTGGCAGAGCCCACAAAGCAGCACCGAAGGCTTCTGCAAACCCACTGCTGCCATGCAGGGTGGAGGCCCAGGCCCAGCCACATCTTCCTCAACTCCCCCGAGCCCTGGAAGTCAGGGAGGTATGGGAGTTCCCACCCGCCCTGCACCCATATCTTGCCTAAGGCTCCAACCCCCAGGTCACTGGCTGTTTGCTTCTAGCTAGCAAATGTGCTCAGAGCAAGGAGTGGCTGGGGATAGCAAGTGGGGTCCACCCTGCTGGGGATGTGCCCCACGCCCAGGCTCCCTGCACAACCGCAGCCCTGCCAGCTGCCCACCAGCTGCTTGTGGGTTGCCTGCTGAGGGCTTGTGTGCCTCATGCCAGCTGAGTAATTTATCATTATGCCCGAGCTGGAGAGCACTGTAAAAACCAGAGAAAGAGGGTGTGTGTGTGTGTGTGTGTGTGTGTGTGCACGTATGTATGCCTGTGTGTATGCACATGTGTACATGCATGCCTGTGCGTATGCACTGCTCCCCTGATCCCATCTGGGATAAATTACCCATAATGGAGGTGGTGGGTTTGCTTGCAGGAGTGTTGAACCTGCCGTCTCTGCTGATAACAAGGCCCTGGAGTGCAAGCTCCAGCCATTATTTTGAGCCAGATGCTCAGGTTTTTAATACAGAAGGAGAAAGATCTATTTCTCAAGCCCCGGAGTGCAGGCCAGGGCTCGGTAGCCTGGGGGAGGTGGCCATGGCACCCTGGCAGGGCAGGCAGGCAAGGGCAACTAACACTGAGCTGTGAAGGGCGGCATGACGATGTGGTGACTCTATCCTGTGGTGGAACTTCCCAAGAGGTGGCTAGATCCCGAGGACTCCAGCTTTATGCAGCAGGTTCTTCAGTGGAGCTGCACTGCTTACTGGGAGATGGGGCCTGAGCTAACGGCTGCCCCTCTTCCTTCTGGCTCTTTCCCTCATTCGTGTCCTGGTGTGATGAATAGATGGTGGTTCTGCCTCGGAGCCGGTAACCATAGACTAACGCCTCCTACACGTGAACAAGGGCACTTTTCTTTCCCTTTGCGTTGTATGCATCCCGACACATGTGCCATAACTTGGAAAAGCTGATAACACAGGGATACAGAGGAACAGACAATGGAGAGGGAAATGGATGTCAGGCCTTATCTCTGCGCTTGGCCCCAGGCCCTTCCTCACCCACACAGTGACTTTCCTGTCCCCAGGTACCTGCCCAACCCACAGTGTGACTTGGTGTGCAGGGAGTTGCCCAGTCCTGCAGATAAGGCACCCACAGCCTGCGTGGGGTGCGGGATGACGGGGT
The DNA here is from genome assembly GCA_004026965.1 of Petromus typicus. NCBI lineage: Eukaryota > Metazoa > Chordata > Mammalia > Rodentia > Petromuridae > Petromus > Petromus typicus. The sequence goes on from PVIR01000972.1 coordinate 75,529, forward strand.
ACATGACAGCCTCGGGTCTCTGGCCTGAGGCCCCAGGTGGATCTAGCCACCTCTTGGGAAGTTCCACTGCAGGACAGAGTCACCACATTGTGGTGCCGCCCTTCTCAGCTCAGTGTTGAGTCGAGACCCAAGGCTGTCATGCCCAGGCCTGAGCTGAGAGTCCTCTTCCAGCCCTGGACCTCTCGGGAGCCAGGCCGCCATGTTGGTCAGTATAGCGGAGGTTGCTGAAGTCACAAGAGACCTCTGGCTTCCTGCTCAGTAGTGTCCCCCACCAGCTGGTGGCCTCCTGCATTGACACTTGGTCTGTGTCCATCTTGTGCTGTCCCTCAGCATGGCCTCATTGGTGGCTGCATTGGGAAAGAGAAGAGGGTCACACAGCAGACTGAGGGAGGCGAGCAGGTGCGGCAGCTGCTCCATAAACCTTCACCTAATGCACGTAGGTGCCATGAGGAAGTAACAGGCCCGGGGCTCAATGGCAGCACATTCTCCAGAGGGCACAGGCCTCATGTGTCCAGTCCAGCTCACGGTGCCCATCCTCCAGGGGCTCCCTGGTCACCTTTGTTCTGGGACGGAGACTGGTGGTCAGTGAAAGATGCTGTCCGCTCAGAGCACAAGGTTCCCCAGATGCTGTACCCGAGGAACGCGAGGAACCAGGTAGGGAACAGAGTAGGTGGCTCCACTGAGACACTTCCGATGTGGGGAATGTTACAGTTTCCATCCAGGTGCCCCCCAAAGCCTCATGTGCTCCTGGGGGGGCTTTGGGAGGTGGCTGGACCATGGCACATGACACGTGTCGATGAGCTCTTCGCTGACCTGCTCTTGGGAGGCAAGGTCTGCCCAGAAGAGATGCCGCACCGAGGGACCACCCAAAAGGCCTAAGTGCTTCCCCCCACCACCATGAGCATCTCTGTGCTGCTGTGACCTGCCTTGGGACCCAGCTGACTCTGGGCAAAGCCCCTCCAATTGCCAGCTCTGGCAGACATCCCTGCCCAGTACCAGTGGGGTAGCAGTGGCACATGCTTCTCGCTTTCCATAACTTGGCTACATTGTTTTATGTCAGAGGCAGACCGAAGCACCACGTGACTTGATGGGCATGTCAGATGGCGGATGGGTGAGTTCAGCCCTCCCTGACGGCTGCCACCAAGGCCTGAGCCCCCAGTCTGTGAGTGGCAGGGCGCTGCTGAGTTATGTGCAGTGACCCCAATCAAAACCCTTTCCCCGGAATTATGGCCTCCTTCTGACCTGATGGGCTGTGGCTTATTGCACAGGTCCCAGGGCCAGTTTGTTCTACCCAAGCAAGATAAATAGCACCCACTCCCACAGCCCTACCCGGTGCCAGAGTGCAGATGTTTGGCAGTGTTTCACCAGACGCCTTTGAGGCACAGCCAGCTCCCTGTTCCTCCCCACGACTGTACTCAGTGAGCACTGGATGTGCCTGGGGGCCGTTGTCTCTGCTGCTGGCAGCAATGCAGACTGTGCCTCGAGACTCAGCTTCACTCTCAGACTCATTTCCTGTCTGTCTTTTAATTTGCCTGGTGCTGTGGTAGCTTGGAAGAGGCCAGAACCCACTGCACAGGACCTGCAATGTCCCGATCCTTGTTCTCTATAGTCATTCTCTCCCCTCTACTCAAAGTGACTAAGACACACGCATCACATAGCAGCAGTCAGTAAACACTGACAATGATGACAGCAAACAGCTGCTTCCAGCAGACACGGAGTCTGTGCCTGACTCCGGCCAGGCTCCATGACCTCGTTCAGTTGCCCCACTGGTCCTTGCAGAGGTGTCACCAGTCTTCTTTTCAAATGGAGAAACTGAGGCTTAAAGAATCCAGAGCTTGGGACAGGGATTCAGCTCAGTGGTTCCGGCGCCTGTCTTGCAAGTGCAAGGGCCCAGGTTCAATTCCCCGGTAACCACATACCATACTGGGTGTGGAGACTCACCCCAGCAGCAACCAGTACCACACAGCACAGTGCCGGGCGTGGTGGCTCATGCCTGGAATCCCAGCACTCGGAGGCAGAGGCAGGAGGATTGTGATGTGAGTTTGAGGCTGAGCTCAGGGCCAGCTTGAACCACAAAGCGAGACCCTGTCTCAAAAAAACCTAAAAAAACCCCGAACAACAACAACAAAAAGAATCCAGAGCTTGTTGGAGGTCAGCGACCAGGATCTAGGCCCAAGACAAACCCAGGTCTGTCGGACTCCAGCCCCAGGCTCTCGCCCACTGTACAGCACCTCCACAGCAGGACACACGGCCTTCTGCCTACTGGCCCTCGGGTCCTTTGTGTCCACTGCCCCATGTCGAGTGAACTTCACAACTACTGTGGAGCATGGGTCTTCCTTTCTGTATCACAAACAAGAAAATTAAGGACAGAGAAATGAAGTAGTGTGATTAGATGCACAAAAATACCAGTGGAAGACGAACGGCTGGATGGAGAGATAAATCAATGAGCAAACAGATGAGCAGATAAGTAGGAGAATGTGCCATAGATGGATGGAGGTGGGTGGAAGACGGCTGGCTGCGGGAGAGGTAGGTGGAGGAGACTAGATGGAGATGGATGGGTGGATAGATAAATGGATAGACGGGTGGATGGAAAGTGGAGGATGGACAGATAGATGGATGGATAGAGTCACAGATGCTGACCCCTCAGGATCCTTGCCTGGGACACAGAGGAGTATGGCAAAGACCTTGGGCAAGGCTGGTGGTGCCACAGCCCAGGAGGCACAGTTCCCGAGCCAAGGTGCCGGGTTCTGCATGTTTGTCCTAACAGGGCATCATTAGCAGCGATATGTATTTGCATGCGGCCAGAGATCAATCATTTCAATGAAATATGCAAATATCTTTGCAGGTGCTACGCAAGTGCTTCCCCTTTCTGATGGAAAGTAGCACTTGCACAGTCACGGGGAAGCAGCTCTCCAGGCAGACGGTGGCGAGGAGCATGCCTAAGCTGGGCGGTGGTGCCCACCTGCAGGCTCTGCACTCCGGAGGCTGAGGCAGGAGGGTCACTGTGTGCCAGCTGTGCTACCTACCCAAGTTCTGCACAGCCAGGGAGCCAGGCCACACCTGCAGGCGTAGAAGCCCCCCTGTGCCCTACCAGATGCCAGCTCCCTGGTCTGTCTGGGGAGGAGGATTCTTCTGAGTCATAGGGCCAAGTCTGCATAAGAACACGAAGTTGCCGGTGGGATGGTGACAGATGCCAGGTCCACCCCACCCACTGCGCCCCTGTCCAGAGCCATGCCTGGCTCAGACTTGGTGCCTGCTAAGTACTTGCTGACTGAGCAAAAGCACTGGGCTCTGGATCTGTGTCAGGCCCAGTTGCCCTCCCTCACCGCCTGCCTGCGTGTGCTATGTCATAGGCTGTGCCCTTCAAGGGAGGGAAGAGAGGTCCCGGGTGGCCACACTGCACAGCCTGAGAAGAGCCTGGCAGGGCCACGCCCAGGGACAAGATGAGCTGCCTGTCAGCAAGGTCGGCAGCTAACCGGGTGGCTGTGGCCGTACCAGCCTCCTCCTGAGAATCAGGCCATATCCGGTGACCGAGCAACCTAATGTGCAACTCCAGGTGGCTTCTGCAGTGAGCAGCTTCTCTCTGCCTCTCACTGCAGCAGGGGGGCTCCTCACTTGTGGGGTGTACCCCAGGAGCAGGGGCCTGCGTGGCCTGCCCACCTCTCCCTGCACACCAGCCCAGCACTGCCCTGTGAGCCAAGGCACAGAGCAGGTGTGGGACATAGTGGTGGTGAGAGGGCGCTGGTAAGGCCTTTGGGGACCACAAGGTGAGTCTTTTCCTGCGTCCTCAGGGGAAGCCAGACATTGTGCAATAACAGCCGTCCACGGCGCCTGTGCTTTTCCTTTGTGGGACTTAGGCACATCTTAATGATGTTTTATCAGCAACACCATCGGTATGACTTCCTTCCCTCTCAAGCCTGCAAAGGCCAAGGGAGACTTCACTTCTCTCCCGACCCCGGCAGCCAGAGCAGACCCAGCACCTGTCAACACACGGTGCTTAGAGCGCCGGTCGTGGACAGAGGATCAAGTCTGTCCCTGGACGTGAAGGGCCCAAGAGGGCAGAGCCTAGCTTTTCCATCTTGAGTCCAGCACTGTCTGACGTAGTGCTGACACTCTGGAAAGGTGCAGATTCTGAATTTGATTTAAACTTCACTGACCAGCCTCTGAAAGGAAGGGAGAACTACTCACCATTGAGAAAAAATCAGGAAAAACAAACTAACCGGAGCCCGGGAGGAAGCAGCAGGGGAATACCTGGAGGGAGGACTTTCACAGTCCTAGTTCCCCTCCTCGTTCTCGAGTTAATTAAAAGTGGTGAGATGCTGGCGTCTGACTGACACACTCCTGGCCTCCCCACTGAGACCCCGAGAGATAGGAGCCGCTTAGAGCCCCGGCCCCGCTGGAGAGGCTGCAGTGGGAGCCCCGGCCACTGTCCGGGAAACGGGGGCCCAGCCGGGGACTTCCGGCCAGCACCAGGACAGCGGCAGCCTTGAGAGGCCTCCAGCTTCCCGCACATGCCGTGTGCACGTGTGTGCAGTATATGTGGACGTGCATGCATCCCTGTTGGGGGCCCTCACATGTCTTCACACACGCGTGGCTGTGGAAGGCTGTGTGCAGTTGTGAGCATGAGCGTGCGCAGTTTGTCTCCTTGTGTAACTAATTCCAAGTTCAGCAGGAGTTGGGCTTCTCTGCTGCAGCCACCACCAGCAGCTGAGCTGAGCCAGGGGCACTGTATGGAAGGGCCAGGGTCTGGCCCAAGGTCTTTGCGGACTGTAGACTTTCCCGTTTGCTTTGGCTTGGCAGGACCTGGGGCTCTGGTGAGGAGATGACAGTCCCCACACTGGGCACTCGGAAGGTGGCCTGGGATGTAGATAGTGAGCTCCTCCTCCAAAGTCCCACCTGGTCCCCCGGGCCAAGTCCTGCCCTCCTCAGTGCCAGGCCTCCCTCGTGGGAGTGGGAACCCTGCCCTGAGATGGGCTGATCCAGCCACCCTTCCATCTGGCTCTGTGTGCCCACATCAGGTCCAAAGGCAGAGAGGGTCTGTCTGGCCCGCGGTGGCACAGGGAGAGCATGCTAGACAGCGAGGAGAAGCCGCCCTCGCCCACTCTGGGGCCTGGCACGCACACAGGGAGAGTGGCCACCTCCACTCATGTGCATCCGGTCCCGGCATCGGCCCATGCCCTGGCCAGCCCGTCCTGGTCCTGGGTCTCAGCCGAGCCTGTGTCAGCTGTCTACTTCCCTGCCGCTGTTATCATGGTCTCGCAGGTGGTGTGGAGCGGAAGGAGCAGGAGGCGCTGGAGATGTGGGGTTGGGAGCAGCCACACTGTGTGCCCTTCCTGGCTGGGAGCTGCTCACTTACCGGGGAGCACCACTCAGCCCCTCAGCCTCAGCTCCCCCCTGAGCATCAGGGGGCGATGAGAGGCCACAGCCCAGGTGGGCCTGGGGCCAGGCACCCTAGGGACGCACAGCCCCTGCCACCCAGATTTTTCAGCCCCGTGGGGAAGAGACAACAGATGTTAAGGCCAGGGGCAGAGGTGAGGTCAATGCACAGTGGTGCCGCCTCAGTGGCCGCTGAGGCTCCGCTCTGAGTGACACCCGGGTATCGTGTCTCAGCCAGGGGTGCAGTGCACAGCCTGCACAGCCGGACCTGGAAGGCTTTGGCCAGCCCACCCGGGGGCAGCCACCTCTGGGGTGCACAGTTCTCGGCACCCCAACGCTTCCCGGAGCTGCCGTGTGTGTGACAAGCTGGTATATGGACATTCACACACACTCCTGCCCACCAAGCGTGTCAAGAAAGGTGACTCAGGAGGGGAGGATGGCAGGATGTTAGAGGTGATGAGACCCTTAGTTACCACGGCCCTGCCCAGGCACCGGTCAGCGGCCACTGCGCTGGGAGGAAGTGCTACAGAGTGTGCAGGACTGGACTTCACACAGAGAGTGTGTTCTAGTGAGAAGTCCGGGCAGCTCGGTGCCAAGCCTGGCTTGAGGTCTGTGGCGGGGTCGCGGGAGGCCTCTCTCCCTGTCGGCAGGGGTGTGTGAGAGCCCCGGCGGGGTGATGGTGGTGGCTGCGTCCTGGGCGGCCCCAATCGGGAGGATGAGGCCCTAAGTTGTGTCCGGCTTGCTCACTTTCCCTAGGCTGCTGAGACGCACGCACATAGCAGCACCAGGTCCCGTAAACACCTAGCTCCCTGGCTCCCGGGAGGAACAGGGCCCCGTCTGAACAGGCCACCCAGGGGCTCCGGCGTCTTCCCAGGTGCAGCAGCCTGCCAAGGAGACCCCACAGGACCCAGTGGCCCCTTTGACGGGGTATGAGGGACTTGGAAGGACAGGCGAATCCTGGTGCTGCCTGGAGACAGACAGGCCCAGCCTGGGGCTATAAGGACCGGGTTCTGGGAGCAGGTTCCCTCCCGAGGCTGGTGCCTGCTTTCTCTCTGAGCTCCTTTTACAGCCCACTGACTCACTGCTCGCAGAGTGGCCACCAGCACTTCGAGGGGCTGGATTTTAACAGCTATTAAAATTTTGTTGAACGCTGCTCCAGTTAGAGAATTTCACATCTGCAAAAACCTTGGCCCCCTTCTGGTAAAAATAAATAAATAAAAGCCTACTCTGCTGTCCCTTGGGGATGTGTAATCCAAACACTGTAAATTCCAAAGATTAAAGGGAGCCCGGCCCCCGCCAGGCGCTGTCTCTCCCTGGTGCTGGGAATCCGGCCTCTAATTACATTTCCTGTTTGCAACCGGGCGAATAAAATATTTAGACAGCTTGAGCCGAATATTCTAGGCACAGCCTGGCCCGCAGCTGTACTGCCCCTGAATAGGAAGGCACACCAACCAAAAAATAAAATAATGCTGAATAAATGCAGATGTGTCTGGTTAAAAATTCACCAGCACGAACTCTGGTGCAGTTAGGTAGTGAGGAGACCCTTCGACTCCCTGGGGACGATCGTCCAAGAAATTGCTTCCGCCTCGGGAGCAGCGGTCTCGACACATCCTCAGAATGGGGTCCCCCGAGAGTGCCCAGGATCTGACACAGTGACTGACGGGAGCTGTGCACAGTGCACCCCTAGGACTCAGGGGTCCTGGTGGCTCCGGGCAGCAAGGAAGCCGGGCCTGGTTTCTCTGTCTGTGACTGGGGCATCAGCCAAGGCCCTTACCAGGCAGTGGACCTTGGTGACACCCACATGGGAGTCATGCATGGGGCCGAAGGCCACAGGGACCCGGGAGCAGGGTCCACTCAGCACGAGAGGGAATTGGCCTTGCGCAAGTCATTCTGCTGGCCCAAGCTGTGGCGATTTGGCTGAAACCCTGGAAACTTCCCTTTTGCAGAAGGAGGAGCCACTGTGAGTCCTCGAGGGCAGAAGCTGAACCCAGGCTTAGCCATGCGGGGCCTGAACCCCGACCTGAGCATCCCTGAGAGCTCCACCAACTGCCAGCCTGCTCCTCTGCCAACAAACACCTGCGATGCTTTTATGAATACTAATGGGGCCGGACGGGCTCCACCAAGGGAGAAAGTGGAGCCTCACTGCTGGGGGACAGCAAGACTGAGGCAGGAGGTCACCCGCAGCCGGGGACCAGGCGGCTGTGTGCACCTCCAGCCTCCAGGGTCCGATGCCATCTGAGCCCAAGCAGTGGCCAGTGCACAGGACCTGGTGGGGACCTGACCAGAAATCAAGGGGCAGCAGCTAGGAGGCCCTGAGGTCTGGCCTCCGGCTGTGGTCCCCCACAAAGCCCTCGCTCACCCGAACTCTTCCTCTCAGTGTTCCTGAGCTCAGGAGCTTGGGAGACAGCCCTGTGGGGCAGGGTTCCCCATCCAGGCTGGTTCCCTTGGCAACACCAACCAGGGTCCTCCAGGTAGCCTCTGTTTACTCCTCTGTACAATCTAAGGCCCTCGGGGCCTCTGTCACAACTCCAGTGGGTGATGTCTCAGCAGCACACCGTAGCCATGCCTATCTCTGTCCCCGTTACCCTAATGTCCTCTTCCTGGTGATGGACACAAGACGCGGACTCTGCAGCCACATTCCCAGCATCCTCAGGAGCTACGGTTCTGTGGTGGGGCAGGGGTGATCCCAGGCTGCTGAGGACAGCTGTGACTCACAGTCTTCAGGCCTTAGGGTGCTCTTGTGTGGGTCATAAAGGGGCCTTTTTCTCGGGCACCAAGGCTAGACTGGCAAGGCGGGGGCCCACCAGCAGCGCATGACTTCCCTAGACACTGGTGAGGTTGACCTTCACCTTGCAAGTCCAAAGACGGTGCTGGCTGGAGAGCCCGGTGCAGGTTTTGAACCTATGTCCACACACATCCCTTCGCTGATGAGTTTGTGAAACACCTGGGTTGCTAGGTGCTTGTTATGGTTTAGATACGAAATATCTCTCTTGTTCAAGGCGAGCCCTGGGGGGAGGAGGCAGGCTGCTGGGGTTCCCTGGATCCTGCCCTTGCCCTCTGCTTCCTGGGTGCCAGGAAATGAGCAGGTCCCTCTCTTCTTGCTTTGGAACCAATCAACCATGGACTGAACCCACTGAAGCATGAGCCAAATACACCTTCCTCCTGTAGGATGCAGGTGTTGGGCATTTTGTCTTGGTGACAGAAAATGACTAAGCCAGTCCTGGGCACATGGGTCCAGGAATCAAGTTGGGCTTTGGGGACACCTGGTTCATTCCAGGGTAGCCAGCTCCATGCAGCTCCATCTCCCACACCGTCCTGGCCTCCTCCAAAGGCCCTAGTGCTTTCACCCAGTAGTGAGCTGAGGCCCTGGCAAGCATGAGGAAATTCTGGTGCCATAGATCCACACACCAGGAGTTGTCACCACCCCAAGAAACACTCTGTGAAGGGGTCAGCCACAGGGCCATCCTGTCAGGTCTCAGGAGAAATGTCTGGGCTGGTGTCTTCCTGCTGGAGGCCATGGCCACTGAAGTCAAGTGACCAGGTGAGGTCTGCCACTGCCCCCAAGTCATGGAGACCCAGGAAACGCAGCCCTCCCAGTCTTCCTTCTGCCCCTGGATCTCCCCTGTGGCTGGCATAGCGGGGTTAGGTATCAGGCATGGCAGCCAGCAGGCGGGAGGGTAAGCCTCTAAACCAGTGCCCCGTGCCCCTGGGTCATCTGCCATCCGCTGCTGAGGCTGTTCCCATCCAGACTGTATCCCAGTGCGGACTGGATGGAAGCAGGGCTCTAGGTCTCTGGGTGGGCGACCCCAGCAGGTCACAGGTGAGGCTGAGGCCGAGTGGATCTTGAATCCAGTACATGCTGCCAGGCTTGGCTTGAGGTACTGAACTGAGGTGCTCTGCCAGAGAGGGAGCTCACGTGTGCGCACACCTGCGTGCACACACACACAGAGTACCCCAGGCACACCTGCATGCAGCTGGCTCCTCGGTGGGATGGCACTTCCTGTAACCTGTTGCGACTTTCGCAGTGAGTGCAAAAGCCTGCTTAGTGTCCCCTTCCCAGAGACAACAGCCTCCCTAAGTCTTCCTGGGCCGGGGACAGGCAAGACACAAGCGGGAGGCAGTGCCATCTAGTGGGCAGCGGGGCTGTGGCAGGACAGGACAGATCCAGACTGGTGGGCGGCACAGCAGCTGCCCTCAGAGCACCCAGAAGCCTGCGCTGGCCTCTGAGCCAGGGTTCTGCCAGGCTGCTCTTTGGTGCTGTGAGGAAGTCTGTTTGCCACGCTGCGCCCAAAGTGGCTGTATTGACAATGACATCTTCCTAAGGGATGGCAGGTTCACTGGCTGGCAGCCCAGGGACCCAGGACTGTGGCAGCCAGGTGCCCTGAACCAGCAGAACTTGGGCTCGGGCCCGTCTTCACCTCAAAGCCCTGCCTTGCACTTCTGGCCTCTTCCTCGCCCTTCTGCTGCTTCAGCCACTTCCAGTAGTGCTGCTGGGGTCTCTATTCGGGGCGCAGCAATCAGAGGGAACCTCAGAGGTGCGAGGGGTGGGGGGAAGCAGAGCAGACCCACCCGCTGTGCCGCAGGGGCCAATGGGAAGAGGCTAGTAGCAGGCTGACTCTAAAACCTGCAGGCTTGTGCTGGTGGGGACTCGTGAGACCCCTGCGGGCCCGAGGGGCGGTGCCCTTTCAGGCTGAGGAAGCCAAAGTTGTTCTTTTCCCCCTGACTCTCACTCCACTGGAGGCTGGGTGGGTCATGCTGTGTTACTGGCTTAGTGAGGACCAATGGGCCACAGCCCAGAGTGCTCTGTACCCGGCCCCAGGAGAGGGGCGCGGCTGGACGTGGGCTCCCCCACTGTGCCTCTGGAAGACTTGGGGCTCCCGGCACTGAGGGCCTGTGCATGTGTGTGCACAGGTGTGCATGTATGCACACATCCATGTGTGCATTAGCACGCATGTGCTCATATACCTGAATACATGCAGGTGTGTATGTGAATGCTGTGGGCATTTGTGCACATGCGTGCCTGTGTCCGGCACCCCAGGTGCGACGGCTGTGAGGACCAGTGTGTCTCCCCACACCTGATTTGTCCCACATGAACACTGGGCCCACAAATATGGCTCCTGCCCCAGCTGGGCTTTACGCAGTCAGTGCCAGCTGGGTCCCCATGCCTTGCCAAGGCCCCAACCTGAGCCACACACCAAGGCCACGTAGGCATCTCATCTGCTGGTGCCATCTTCTTCCAGAAACCGGACCTGGCTCTGCCCTCTCCCACAGGAAGGCCCTGCTTGCTGCCGGCACCCCCCCCCCACGGGTCTTCAGACACTTTCAGGTTCGACCATCAGAAGAGAAAATCTTCTGTGCTCCCCGAGCACCTTCTGCTCCTGCCCCTGCCCTCCCACCTGAGCAATCAGTGTTTCAGAGAAAACAGTCACCACCCTGCTCCGAGTGTGCTCGGCCGGGGCTGCCATCTTCCTGTGGTAACGAGAGGAGGGGCCGGGCCTCCTGTGGCCGACGCCCCTGCAATCGCAGTGCCACAGGGCCTGCAGCTCCCCCGAGGCCCTCACTGCCCATAGGCAGACTCGGTGGCCAGCAGCGATGCCCAGGCCTCCTTCCTTGCTTCTCTGTGACTTGGCCTCTTACAAGGATGTTGTCTGAGGAGGCTGTGAGCCTGCATTCTGGAACATGCCCTGCATGGGTTGTGTAAATAAAACTAAAATGACAAAAAAATGGGAAGAGCTGGCGGCACCCACTGTCCCCGTTTCTCACCTCCCACCAGCTCCGCAGCCCACTCCAATCTGGCATCCAGATCCAGAGCTCTCCGCCCACCGCACAGAGCCCCGCTCCGGGACCACGGCAGCCGGGGTGGTCTCGTCCACGTCCCCAGGCCCAGAGCTGCCCCGGCTACTCATGGGGGCAAGAGCTATGCTGGGGGCACGTTATGGCCCTTCTGAGGCCAGACACCTGGGAAATGAGCGCAGAGCCAGGGAGAGCTAGTGGGCACAGAGTCTCAGCCCAGCGTCACCTGGCTTGCTTGTCAGGGGGAGGGGACACTGTGACAAGGAGCCTGTGGGGTGGGACAGAGCTGAGAGACAGAAAAGAGACTGGAGGCAGGAAGCACCCTCCTGGACACGCTCCTGCGACGCATCGCCCCCAACTGTGCCCTCCGCCCACGGTCCACTTGGCCACCCACCCATCAGCGGATTAACCCACCGATCAGCTCAGATCCTGGGTCTTGTCACCTCCAAAGGTCTTGGGACACCTCCACACTGGGAGCCCAGCCTCAAGCAGGGATTCTGTGGGTACATTCCAGATCTAACCGGCTCCCGGCGCTGCCCCTCTCCTGGCTGCCCACGCCTGGCCTCAGCTCAGCCTGTGCTGTCCACAGAGGACAGTCTTCCTGCGCGGGGTCCCCCACAAGGCCTCTGTGTCCCAGCCTACCCTGTGCAACCCCCACAGAGCGCTTACCACACGGCCCCTCCCGGCCCCCTAGCCTTGCTGCGGCCCTGCTCCTGCCCCACGACACCCAGGGACCTTTGTCCCTGTGTCTGCTGCCCCCGCCCATCACCCATCAGCCTCCACCTGTCCCTGAGGTCTAGAGGAACCCCCAGCTGTGCCCAGAGCCCATCCTGAGGGCTCACTAGCAGGCGCCACCCTGAAGGGAGCCCAGACGGCCTGGCTGCGCACAGAGGGGTCCCTTCCTTGTCCATGGGGTGCTCTGCACCCAGTAAGACAAAGAGAAGGTGGCCAGGGGCCTCGGACCTGGGGAGGAGGCTGAGACCTGCCCAGGCAGTGGACCAGTGCCAAGGACCAACCCTTGGCTGCACTTCCTTCCACAGCCCAGCAGCCAGGTCCGAGGACCCAGAGCCGGGCAGCAGGAGAGTGGGGAGTGGGGTGGGGGGGTGGGGGGGCAGGTCAGGGCAGGCGGCTCCCGTGATCTCACGCCTTGCTCAGCGCCTGCTCTATTGAGTGCCTGTGGGGCTTTTCAGGACTGGGTGTTGAACCCAGGGCCTGTACACAGAGCTCCATTCCCAAGCTTTTCCTTAATTTTTTGTCTGGAGACAGAGTCCCGCTAATTTACTAAGTTAAGCAGGCTAGTTATAAACTTGTGGTCCTCCCACCTCAGCCTCCTAGAGTGTTAGGATTACAAACGTGTGCCACCACAACTGGCTATTGAGTTACTTTGTATCACTTGGGGTTGGGGTCCTGTACCAAACAGACAACTAATGTTCATTGAATGACTGGAAGGAAAAATGGAAAGATCAGGGAACTGTGGAGGCCAAGGCGAGGCCCCCTCCTGGTCTGGCAAGTCTGAGACAAGGTGGAGCTTTGTAGCATGAGCCCTCAGATTTCCCTTTCCCCAGGCATGACCAGAGCCTGCTGAGCTCCAGGGTTTAGCCATCCACACTGGCTCTGGTTCTAGGTGGTCACAAGAGGCTCTTCCCAGAAGCAGGCCCAAGCCAGGCAGCTTCAGCGAAGGAGTCTCCCCAGCACTCCTGACCCAGGAGCTGCTCAGCAGGGGCTGGAGCTCCTTGGCCCTCTTATCACCATCGATCCCTATGGCTCAAAACCATAGATGGGGAAGCTGAGGCCCAGTCAGGACAAGGAGCCAGGGCACTGGTTCCTGGGTGTCATGTTTTGGGTCTAGATGCCCCTCAAAGCCTCATGCCTGTCATAGGTGGGTGAATGTAGAGTGTGCGATGCTGGGGTTAGGCTTGTGGTCACTGATCCTCTACACGTGAGTGATCGGTGCTGCCCTAATGCTGGGAGGCTGAATGAGATAAAAGAAGCAGACAGACACGGTTAATGTTCCTGTTCTTTTTCTGTGCTCTGCTGCCATGAACTGTGGCCCCTCTGCCACGCTGCCAAGGAGCCTGCTATTATGGACTCAAATGCTATGAACTATAAGCCAAATAAACCCCTGTTCCTCTAACTTGGGGTGTTGAGTATTTGGTCTCAAAACCAAGAGAAGAGGAACTAACGTGGAATTTGGCACCAGGAGCGGCGTCTGCTGTGACGTTACCCGGGCACGTGGCTCAAGAGCCTCTGGAGCTGGCTGTGGGAAGGGGAGGGTAGGAAAGGTTCTGGATGCCGGCGGATGTAGAGCTGGAACGCTCAGGCGTGCCGCGTGGGAGATTCTGGTCAGGGCTCAGAAGCCCGGAAAGCCAGCGCAGACCAGGCCGGGAGGTTTCTGCTGGGGAGAAGGACTGCTCTGGCACTGACTGTCGAGCGTGTGTGTGGCCAGGCAGAAAGCTTGTCTGCATACTGCTCACATCCAGGGACTTCGCCTGAGACTGAGATTTAGGGTGGGGACTAATAAAACTTGCAGAAGAAATTTCAGAGCAGTCTAATGCTGAGGTGGTGGAGTGGCTGCTGTTAAGGCCTTTTAGCCAAACCTATGTTGAGACTCAAAGCAAAAAGCCCAGCAGAATGATTTCAAATGTTTTGACTTTGGCCGGAAGGGAAGCTCCGGTGAAGTTGTGGCCTGAAAAGACAGAGCAGAGATCTTGATTGCTGAGAAGGAGCAGCACAGAAAAGACGGCCTGGGGCCCACACAAGGAGCAGCAGGACGCCACGCTCTGCAGCTTCAGCATTGCACGAGTGAAAGACTGCTTTGAGAAGAGAGCTGCAGAGAACCGTGCTCCAGAACAGGCCCACTAAAGAATTTATTCCTTGGAACTGGACTCGGAGTGCTGTGATCCAGGCCCTCGATCCTTACAGCCAAGAGAGACGGACGCCCGGGCACTGCTCCAGCTGGCAGCAGACCTGGGCACGATCGCGTGGGGCTGGTTTTTGGCCCACGCAGGAGCTGTAGGGTCAGAGGACTTCCACGCAGATTTCGGAGGAAGGCTGGGAGGCCAGGCCCTGTGCCCTGGGAAGGCGGTATGTGAGCCGTGAGTGTGAGGCCAAAGGTGCAGTGGAGACACCAGAAGTTTGGAGAAGCCAGAGCGTGGATCAACTGAGGAGAGCTGTGAGGAGGAAGCAGAGCTGGCCCAGGAGAGAACCAGGGGCACTACGACCACTGGCTGTGCCATAGCTAAGTCCTCTGGAGTCACAGCTGCCTCAGGCTGCCTCAGAGGCTGCCAGGACACGACAGGACTTAATGTCTGCCTTCTGGATTTGGGGTCTGGGCCTGACTCTGCAGATGCTTGGGTGCTGGAGTAAACACTGAGATGCCAAGCTGGGTTTCAAGAGGGTCCAAGGCCTGAGCCCAGAAACAGCAGGAATCAGTGTTCTGCCATGGGCCCTGCCTCGGGGTGCTGGGCCCCAGGACCCCAAACAGTGAGGTTTGCAAAGTTCCACTCAACCTGTAGCACATATTGCTGAGTCCTGGCCCTCTCAGAGAAGACACTGGGGATGGAGATCTGTTTTTCTAGGCCTCCAGGGGCTGCGCTGAGGGTGGTCTGGGCCACAGCTGCTTTTCCTGCCAGGAAAGGGGCGGGGGAGCCGCCAACACACCCCTCACTGTTATGGCATGTGGGCAGCTGCCACTTAATGGGAGCTGTGTCTTCTGGGTCGAGTGCTGGCATAAAGATTCTGGGAGATGGCTGGAGGGCCAATGTGCCCACTACCCCTCAGGCACAGCCGGCGTCAGAGCTGGCTGGGCTCAGCCTAGTCAGGGCCAGGTCAGCCTGTGGCTGGAAGAGGGATGCAGTCTTGAGATCAGGGCTCAGCCAGGAGGGGGCAGGGCTCCTTCTAGCATTGGGGTACAAAGCAAGAGCCCCCAGCTGGCCAGGTGGAAGTGTCCTTCCATAAACAGCAGAGGGCCTCAGCCATGTGACCCTCCACTGTGCTGAGAGAAGATATTTCTGCCAGCTGCCTGATGTGATCCCCCGTAAAGCCATAAAGCAGAAACTGACTTTGAAATGGCCCTTTCTCCGCCTGTATCTTTGGACATAAATTTAAATAAAATGGCAATTTAAATGCCTGTGACACCAAGGCGGTGGCATGGGGCTGTCTCTGCGGGCTGCGTGGGGAGACAGATGCGGCCCTAAACCCATCATACTGAGCCACCCGGGTGAAGGTCGGTGCTGGGGCAGTGGGGGGGCAGTGTGCCTGCACATGGGAGGACACCCGCCTCGGGTCCCAGCCATCACCTCAGAGCAGGGGCTTCAGTGGTCCAGCCTCAGGCCCCTCCTCTAGGAAAACAAGCCCAAATATAATCTCCACTCAGTGCATGCTCCAGGAGACCTGCTCGGCCATATAAGTTTATGCTTATAAACGCCCTGCCACCTCTACCACCAGGGCAGGAGCCCACAGGGAGCTGTAACATGCTGGTATGACTTTGACCAGGGTGGCAGCAGCTCGCAAACCAGCATGAGCCCCTGCATCTTGTACTAGGCCCAATCAGGTTCTGGTCCGGCAGAACTTGCATTTCCAGCAAGTCTGGGGCTGCCCAGGCTGCAGCTCCAGGATCCTCACAGTGAGACCCCCCAGGGCTGGACAAGCTCACAGGCCATGTGATGGCACACAGAGCAGAGACCAGAGAGGGAAGCCGGAGGAGCGCAGGGGCCCAGCCAGACCCACACCGGAGGTTGCCGTGGCCAGCCGTAGTGGGACAGCTGCAGCGTCTGTCTGGGGATACCTCCAGCCTCTCACCAGGCCCTGAGCTTCCTCGGGCCTCAGTCCTGGGACCAGGTGGGGCAGCCCAGGGACAGCTGCCCACATTGTGCAAGAGCCAATCAGTCACTGCCCACGCTGCAACCGGGACATCCAAAGCCTAACCCTCTCCTTGCACTCACGCTCTGGTGTCCAGTGTGAGTGCCAGGTCCCGGAGTCCTCAGTCCCACCTGGGGACAGGCCACTCCCCCCAACTTGCTTCCTGCCGCTCAGCCGAGCCGCTGTTCCATCTCCAGAGCATGGCCCCGGGTCACTGGGATGAGCATGGGTAACTGTATGGTTGGCCTTACAGTGCAGTGTTGCAATGTTGGCCAAGCAGTGCAATCTGCTACAACCCTTCCTGAGCAAAGGAGGCGGGAACAGTGATGGCCCCCGGAGGGGACCCAGCCTGTTAGGTGTGAGCAGAGGAGGGTGGTCTTGTGGCATCTGTGAGAATGAGATAGTGAGCAGGAATGCCAGAAGCTGGCAGTGGGGATGGTGCCAGGCTACTCTGAGGACGGGTGTAGGCGGGAGCACCTGACAAACCACGGAGGACAGGAAGCACTTCAGGATTCTGAGGACAATGTTCACTGGGGCATGTCCCAGGTATAGGAGGAACAGTGTCTGGGACTGGTGCTTAGGCTCACCTGTCACTGATCAGGGATCAGTGGGGTCAAGAACCCAGGCTGTGGCCAGCAAGAGGGGCAGACCCGGAGACAGGCTGGCACTGAGTCAGGCGGTGGGGCGAGGCCACCCCAGCTGGTGACCATTCTCAGAAGCTTGGGTCACGGGGAGGAGCCATCTGTGACCCTCGGGTGCTAAGGGCAGAGCTCAGCCAGACACACAGGGACAGGGCTGCCCGGGGGCAGGGAGCCACCCCAGGGTGACTCTCAGGTGTCCGTCAGTGAAGCTTCTCCGTTGACTTCCTGTCCCCCCCCCGTCCCCCAGCGCCACTATGTCCTCTATCTGACCTGAGGCTGCTTCCTCCTCCCCTTTATCCCCACTCCGAAGGGTGACCCTGGTGACGCTGGGTGGCAGACAGGCCTTGGTGCTTAATGGAGGAGACAAAGTCACAACTGTACTTTAAGCCTCTGGGGGAAGAGCCTGGTGCTTCCTGTGAGGTCAGGGAGGAAGGGGCTCTGACAAGCACTGGGGACAGGCACCGGGGCTAAGTGGAAGGGCTTCTCGAGGCCAGAGGAAGAGATGGCAACAGCCATAGACACAAATACCGTCCTCAGGCCCACACTGTGTACACAAGCAACCGAATACATAATTAAGTGGGGAGGAGGGAGGTCTTCCCAGGGAAGAAGTCTAATTAATAAATGTAGGCCTGGAGGAGATGAAACAGCGCTGCGAGGACACCGCAGAAAACATCGCTGCCAGCGACCTCCGCTGATGGTGCTCGACTAATGAAGGCAAGGTTGAAGAGGAACACGATATTTGCACAGTTGAGAAGCACCGCCTTCCAGGTATTGGGTCATTTACAGAGAAAAATAGTAACTTTCTGCAAGAGGAGGGCAGCAGAGGCCAGCTTTGTCTGACATCAAGGCTAGTGTCACCCAAGGCTGCCCCCGCCCAGCCCTGAGCTGTCACTTCCTTCACTTCCTGCCCAAAGTGGACCTTCTCCTCTGCAGGCGAAGCTGTTCATCAGCCCAGCCAATGGACACTCTGTGACCTGACAGCGCCACACTGTCCCGGAGAAAGGGGCAGGGAACAAGGAGATGCCACAGGGCAGAGGTGAGGGGGCCACTGTGACCAGCTTTGGAGTGGCATGCAGATGCAGAAATGGAGCTGAAATACACCTGCAACCCGGAGACATCTTACTCGGGTACTTGTGCACTGGTGGACTATGTCGTTCACTGACGTCAGAGTGGGTGGGTTGAGGGGACACGGGAGATCTCTGCCCTGTTTGTAACTTCTATTTCTATCCTGAAAATAATTCAAGTTAAAAGGGCATCTTTCCTAGGCACAGTAGTGCCTGTCCTGCCAGCACTCGGGGAGGCTGAGGCAGAGGGTTGCGAGTTCAAGCTCAGCCCAGAGAACTTCATGATTTAGCAGGACCCTGTCTCAAAATAAAAAGTTAAGAAAAGGGCTGGGCATGTTGTTGGGGACCCACTTCTCTCCCTCCAGTGGTGCCTACAGGAGTTACCTGTGCAGGAGACAGGCAGACAGAGCTGTCCTCACACTGAGCTCCGCCGTGTGCTGCCTCGCGGTCCCCAAGCCTGGTCTAGGTCTGTGCTCACTCTGAGCAGGGGCGGGGTGGTCTGCAGTGGCGGACCAGCCTGACACCCTTCATCTGAAGAATCATGCCTGTCCCTGGTTCAGGGGGGCACTGAAGAGTTGGGGTGCCCTAGGCCCTGTTAAGGTGCTAAAAGCACCCAAGAAAGCCAGCGGCCCTGTCAGGACAGCGTACGGGGGGAGGACGAAGCTGGGGAGAAGCTGCCTGACAGCCGGTGCACGTGATGTCTGTGTGAATCAGGCGAACTGCCCAGTGTCTCTCGGAATGTCCTTTGAGGACAGGAGCCCGGACAGTAGCAAAAGCAGCTTCCCTCCTATGAAATCCTGGTGACACAGAGTGCCTGGCTGTCACATCAGGCCATCTATGCAATAGGCGCTCCGAGTCGTTGATGCCGTGGTCCCACCTCCCTCCATATCCGCAGCTTCTTCCTCAGCACCAGGGTCTGGCTCTGCGCACGACATCCTCTCAGGACTGTGTCTGCAGTGGGCGGGTTGCTCTCAGGCAGTGCTATAGCACCAGGCCAACTCATAGCCCCTGCTGGTTTGTGGAATAACAAACACAGTGGGTCACAAACAAAAAATAAGTAACCCCCACCCCAGCAATGCTCCATCCACCACCTCCCCTGCTACCAAACCTGTGCCCAAATTTCAACCCAGAAATTTCTTCTGAAGAAATTCACATCTGCATCCCAGCCAGCTCCGGGGAATTCAGTTGAGGGAAAACATCAACAGAAGGCGAAGTCTGCAAACCCCCAAGACACCGTTTTCTTTGCTTGGGCTGGAAGGACCCTCTCACACCCTGCCCCACGCCTCCTGCCCCACACCCCAGTTCTCCTGCACTGAACTCCCTTAACGAGCCCGAGTTATTTCCATCCAATCAAAGGCCCAGCAGGAGGCAGCGTGCTGGCCGCCTGACTTCACACTGCGAAAGAGATTAATAAACCATTATGATAAGCAGGCTGATTATTAGTGTGAGAGCGAGGCTCCAGAGCTAATTGAAGCCATCCAGCAAAACGTCAATGCCTTCTTTGGGTATAAAATACTCATTGTGCCCGAGCCGGGACCAGGAGGTGGAGGTGGCCTGGCACCTTCTCCTCAGCAGGGCCATCTCTGAAGCCAGCCAGGGCCACCGCTCAGAGCCCGCCCACACTGCCGTCCACTTGGAGAGAGGAAAGAGGCTCCTGTGATGAGGCACGAAGCTGCGTGGGGAGAGGGCTGAGGCCTGGCGGGACTCAGGGCCGCCTTCCCGAGTGAATTTCAGCTTCATTCTCTGGGGCCCTTGAGCCTACCTGGAGGCTCACTGGCCTGCAGCCTGGCAGGCCCTCTTGACCCCCAAAGTGACCCCGAGCCACCTAACCTTCTCCTTGTCCCTCGGCGGTAGCACCAGGCCCCCTTCAGCCAGGCCTGGTGGACATCCTTGTAGGCTGGCTGCTGAGTTGCTGCTTCTCTCAGCAGATTAGAAACTTCATGGAGACCTTGGAGCCTGGCTCCCCTGGGTGAGAGTGACCAGGTAAGGGGGACCCCAGGTCCTGAGGAGACTCACCTTCATGCACCTGCTCTCCTCTGGGCTTGCTTCCTGCCTAAAATAGGGTAATTCAATCAGGTGGGGGATTCATGGAAACCTCCAGCACAGAGTTGGCAGCCAGAGCTGCGATTTTCATTCTTAGTGTTAATTCTCAGCAGAACCCGAATGTGGGGCCCGAATGCAGGAGCCACCACCCCACCTGCCAACTGAAGGAAGCTGGAGCTTGGGCCAGGGAAGGCAGACCAGGCTCCCGTGCCAGAAAGGCTGGCAGAAACCGTTCTTCTCCAGAGGGAGCAGGTGCAGGGTCCCAGGCCCTGGGCCCACAGGTGGGGTCCCTGTGAACTAGGGGAAGCAACTTGGGTCCCCGAGCTTGCCAGACACAGGGCACCCCCAGAGGGACGGGAGCAGGTTCTGAGTCCACCCCATGTGGTGTCACAAGCCGTCTCTTCTCATCTTGTCAGCAACCATACACATAAGAAGTGTTGCGTCAGGTTTTGTGAGACTAATGCTGATTTCTCCACCTCCGATACCCAAAGCCATGGATGGCCATTTCTAACTTCGGGGAGTTAAAATTCCTTTTTTTGCAGACTGCTGTGACACCCTGGAGAGCCTGAGTTTCCTCTGCCCGTGTCCGCTCGTCCGCTCCCCACTCAGACATCCCCACCGGGCAAGACCGCATCCCGGCACACTGAGACCAGCCCATGTGAGCCAGAGGCTACGTGCACTCCGTCCCCATGGGAGCCGAGCAGCCTCGGAAGAGCCTGGGTGGCCGCAGCTACTGACGCCTTCCCGCGCCCCACGGCACCTTCAGCAGCAATACGGGAAGGAGGAGGTGGGAGTGGACACAGTGACAAATGCTCTGTGCCTAAGTGTGAGACGTCCAGGGTATCCCCGGGACGGCACCCCAGAGGGGTCCAGGGCTGGGCGGAGGCGGGGTGGGAGCTGAGAGGCTGGGGTGACAAGCATGTCCAAAGGGGGCTGCACTGCACTGGCGATGCACACTCACACCTACACACACACACACGCTCACACACTCACACATACCATGCATGTACACAGACAACTCTGACCACCTCTAGGAATTTAGCCTAAGGAGGTAGTTAAATATGTTCACATAGATATTTGAATATTTTAGAAACACACATCTTATTTGTTAGATCTTTGCTTCTCCCAACCCACGTGTGCAGGCCCTGAGCTGACGCTCACAGTGTGGGTGGGCTCGGTTTACATACACCGCGCATCTCACACCTCTATGTCCCTCCCTCCCCCGCTCTCCATCCCCGGCCCTTTGCAGAAGCTCTGTTCTGTTCCCTATCACCTGTCTTTTATTTTGCTCTTGGATTTGTTTATGCTTCTGGTTCTCCCACAGGAGAAAACATGCGATACACTCCTGTCTGAAGTTGGCACCTGTGCAGTGCAGGGATCTGAGTAAGGGCCGTGCATCCTGCCGCCTGGCTGGCACACCACCAACCAGCGTGCACTTGTGGGTGTATCTGCCACCCGCAGGAGCCGTGGGTGAAGCTGAGGGACACCCACAGCCCCAAGGGCACTGCAGTGATGGCCCAGTGCTCATGGCGGCACTGTCCGCACTGCATGATGAGGAGGGCCCTGGTGCCGTGCGCCCTCCCCTCGCCTTCCTCTGCACTCAACACCATCCCGTCCACCTCTGGCTTGGAGAGGTGGAGAGTGGCGCCTTCCTCACAGCAGACCGAGTGGCCAGCAGGGTCAGCACCGCTCGGGGCGTCCTCCCCGTGCCAGCTGTTGGTGATGGGTCCTGCCCCCTGGAAGCCCAGCTGCAGCATGGGGTCAGCTGGCCATTCAGTCTCCAGGGATGCAGCTGGAGGTGGCTGCAGGGCTGGCTCTCTTGGCTTGTACATTATTTCCTGCTAATCGGCATCACTGCCCCCAAGGGACGCTGGCCCATGGGCTGCCAGCTGCTCAGGGAGCGGCTCCCCTGCTCGGGCACGCCTGGCTGGGCTTGGCGAGGCAGGGCGTGAATGGAGCTGACAGCCCCATCTGTCTCCCCTGAGCAGCTAGTGGCACTCCCTGCAGGCGCAGATCCTGCATGCCTTTGGGCTGCTAGGAGGGCAGCGGCACCCAACCCCGTCACAGGCCAGGCCGGCTTCTGCCATGGCCCCTCTTGCGGAGGGAGGCTGAGAATCAGAACTTGGGCTGGATACCCATCCAGGTGGGCACAGAGGCCCCTGCAGTGATGACACCGATAGCCCCGGGGAGAGCTGCTGCCATGCAGCAGAGTGGCTCTCTGGGAAGCCACAGCCCTCCAGCTGGCACAGGTGGGACTCAGGAGGAGAGCTGCCCACCAGGGAGGCAGAGGGCGGAGGGCCCTGGAAAGCCCCATGTGGGCAGGAGAGGGAAGGAGAGGAGGGCAGGAGGGCACAAGCTGTCTGCCAGCAGGAGGGGCCCACCCCCTCCTGGGTCCCAGGAGACACACCCTGGGAAGGCCCCTTCATGGGAAGGCCCTGGCGATTTGGGGGAGAATTTGGAAGGGCAGCAAGGGAATGGGCAGGGAGCCACGGCAGCTCAGGCAGCAGAGTGCAGGGCAGGTGGCAGCAGATTCCAGGGCAGCCCATCCCGTGGTCTCCCGCCTTCATGCCTGGGCAGGAGGAGCCCCGTGGGGCTTCGGGGTCTGAGACACCGGGCACCACCCGCCGGGTCGCACGACTGCTCTTGGCCTCCCGCCTCTTCCCACCCACAGCCCAGACCCAGTCTCTATACAGTTACGCATTCCCCTTCTTGAAGGCATTGAACCAGGGTGTGGGGACCCCAGTTAAGCAATCAGTGTCCTCCGATTCGCAGGAGACCAGGCAGCGCGGGAGCGTAGACAGGATGACCCTCCTGGCGCAGTCCGCGGGCAGAGGCTCCGGGAATGTGGGGCTGCGTGCAGCTTTACGCAGCAGTGGCCTCTCTGTGGGACCCCTGGGCAGTCAGGACTGCCACCTGGTCACCCTTGGGGGCCGCCCTCCAGGACCAGGTGCAGAGCACCAGAGCACTGGGCAGCAGGGCGTTAGGTGGGGCACGCAGTCCGTGCACCAGCCTTGGGCCTCGATTCCCTCCCATGGAAGTGGGTCCTGCCTGGCTCTGCCAGCTCCAGAGTGGACTGGAGATGTCTGTTAAGTGGCAAAGCCCTCGGGAGCCTCCAGAGGGTGAGAGGGAGTCAGGCGCCCCAGACCTGGAGCCATTGGGTGCAGTCACTTCTTGTCTCAATCAATAGCTATTTCTCTCCAAATTACTTTCTTTTCCCCCAGAAACCATCCGAGGCCCCTGCTGCCGATCAGCTATGACACCTTGAAGAAACACTATTGGAGTTTCCAGATACAAAGGGATGCTGGGCCCGCTGTTTGCTCAGCCTTCTCCTTGATGCCCACAGAAAGGGCCGGGTGGACAGCAGAACTCATGGCACAGTGAAGCAGCTCTGGGTGCTGCTGCCATGGCAGAAATGAGGTGCGGGTCCCCCTTTACCCTCACTCAGCCCCCTGCTCCCCGTATGATCGGCCCATCTGTGTGCCAGCCTTGCCAGTGCCATGGGTTCAGGTGTGCTGAGACGATGGAAACCAGCGTCCTGCGCTCCAGGAGCATCAGAGGGAGGCAGCTTTGGAGGAGCTCAGAGAAGAAGCGAGAAGGGGACAGAAGCAGCTGCGGCCTCGGCGGGCTGTGGCTCCGGTCAGGGGTGCGGAGCAGCCCCAGGAGGCCCTGAGGGGCTGGAGGGGCGGTCTCTCCCCTCAGCACTGGTGCCCCTTTCAGTGGATGTACGGCCGGCAGCAGAGGCGGTGCAGTGCCCACGTCTGAGCTCAGGGGCTCTCTCTTCCAGGAGGGTGCACTCCCCCTGCGGGGGAGGCGCACCAGGTCCCTGGCGGCCGGGGAGCACATAACCCCTATGCTCCTGGCTGGGCTGCTACAGCAGACACACAAATGTGATCAAGAGAAGGCTGTTGGTAATGACCTCCTGATCGCTGGGCACTCTCGTGGGCAGCACTGCTCGTGTCTGCTCCTTGCAGGGACTCCTGCCCGGCGCAGGAGTTGGGCAGCCTCTCCTCTGCTCCCCGCAGCCCCATTCCTCTCTGCCTCCTACTTCCTCCAGCGGGGCTGGGGTGGAGGTGAGTGGCTACATTCTGGATGGACATGGTGACCCTTGTCACTGTTTCCTGGAACAACTCAGGGAGCACATGGGCCGGTGCTGAGCCACAGGCCCGAGACACTCAGTGATTTCATCTGTAAAATGGAGACACCCCACCCCGCTTCCTTGTGAGGGAGGAGAAAGGGACGAGGGACACAGAGCCGGTCAGTTCCACCATTCCTAATGCACTGCTGGAGAAAGACGGAATGGGGAGAGGGAGGGGTGGGGGAGGGGCAAGTTGGGGGACGATGAGGCAGCGGGAAAGGTGGCTCCAGGACGCTCTGCTGCTGCACCCAAGGCCCAGATCACCAGCAGCAGCCTGTCCCTGCCCAGAAGTGTGCATCCCCCAAACCCACAGTTAGACCTGGGAGCTGTGGCTTGTTTTCACTGCATTTTTCTAACTTGAAACAAAAAAATTAATAAGTTACAAGGTGGAGGAGCAGAAGTCTGAAGGACCCACAGCAGCCCATACCTGGCTCTGGCACGGCCCAATAGCAGCAGGCACCCGGGCCCAGGGGATGCTGGCTCCTGCCTCCGTTCGGGCTCAGGAGCAGCAGGTGGGCTCTGCTCAGGGTAAAGCTGGCTTCCGCCCCGGAGCGTACAGCTCTAAGCAGCATCCAGCCTAAGAGGCCCAAACTGGAAACCGCAAGACTCCTAGCAGGTGACGCAGGACAAACCCCAGCTGACCATGGCAGTGGCCTGTTTATCTAGTGACCAGGAATGAAAAGATGAATATGATGAACTTGATTAAAATTAAAAACTTTGTTCCATGAAATTGAATGAAAAGATAAGCCACAGACTGGGAGGAAATATTTACAAAACATGTAGCTAATAAGTGAATAGTGCCTGGAATATACAAAGGACTCTTAAAATTCAATAATAAGAAAAACCCAATAAAAATGAATAAAGAGGGCCGGGATTAGCTCAGTGGTTCCGGCATCTGCCTGGCAAACGTGAGATCCTGAGTTCAATCCCAGGGAACCACACACCACAGTGCCGGGCGTGGTGGCTCACGCCTGTCATCCCAGCACTCAGGAGGCAGAGGAAGGAGGAATGCTGTGAGTTCAAGGCTGGCCAGGGCTACATAGAGAGTTTGGGGCCAGCCTGAACTACAAAGCAAGACAATGTCTCAAAAAAACTAAACACTAAAAAAAAAAAATTGGACAAAGATCTGAACAGACACCTCATGGGAGGAGCAGAGATGGAAATTTAGTCATCAAAAGATGTTCTGTGTCAAATGTTATCAGGGAACTGCAAATGATATGTGTGGCTGCACACGTTCACGTGGGTACACGTGGGTATGCACGTGCATAAACATGGATATGTGTACACATACTAATAACACACAATACATACATACACAATCTTATACACTAACGCACATGGTGTACACATGCACGTGGCTCCTGTGTACACAGCTACACTCACACACAATTCACTCTTCTACACCCATACTGACATGTGCTCAGGTCCCTGGTGGCCGTGGAGCACAGAACCCCCTCTGTCCCAGTGGTGCATAATAATGCAGTGCCCTGGGTCACCAGCAAGTCACCCTCAGAAAACCCCCCGCGCCCTCGCGCAGGATCCAGCCCTCGCGCTCTGTGTGTCCAGAGCTGCTGAGGATGTCTCTCCACACAGAACCCCAGATAGGGCGCAGCTCTGCTGTCAGCCCACCCTGGGAAGAGCTGAGTGTCCTTCAGTGAAAGGGAAACTGCTCTGTCAGCAAAGAGAAGGTCAATGCCATCAGGGCTGGGGCTGGGAGGGCTGACGAGGGGCGCACGGAGGGCTGGGCAGTGCCACCCTCGGTGTGACCTCAGTGGGGTGCCACTGCGCCTTCCTCCAGGCCTGGCACTATGCAGTGCATCCAATTATTCCACTCTTTTTCCTGTCAGCATCAAGTGCGCCCCCAGAGCCTGTGAGTGTTGGCTCACAGAGAAGCCAGAGGGGGACACCCGGACAGCCGGACAGGCGACAGCCTGGCTTGCTCAGAGCTGACCCCTGACCTGGGCTCTGCCCTGGCAGTCCAGGAGGTGCAGCGCTTCCGGTGGGTGGTGCACCAAGGCGGCGCGAGGGAGAGCAGCCCTCGGGGCAGTGCAGGAGAGGCCAGAGCCCCAGAGCCACCTGGCTCCACGACAGGCAGCTGCTGAGGGGCGGATCCGTTCTCCCAGGACCCACCCAGCTCACTGCCTCGGGCCTCACCCACACGCCACAAGACCAGAGTCCTTTCGATGATCCCAAGGCTCCTTTGCCTCCACTACACCAGGAGTCACATTTCAACAAGAGCTTGAGAGGCGCTGGCAGGGCTGAAGTGGGGCAGAGAGATCCGGCAGGCCATGCCCTCCTCACAGGGCTCCAGGGCCTGGCGCTCATGCACATGTCTGCTCGTTCATTGGGCCCAGCCCCTCGCGCTGCCAACAGACTCCTTCCCTCATCAGCCTTCTCTGTCTAGGAAGAAGATGAGCTGCAGGGTCCATTCCTGCCAGCCCCACACAGCCCTTACTCAGCAGTGCTGGGACCCATGGGAATCATGTCAGTGGGGTGGCCCAGGGCACTGTGGCAGGACGGCTCCTGCCCGGCAGGTGCCTCTTAGGCTCAGGCACAGCCTGGGAAGCATCTGTGATACGGCGAGCCTGCAGGAGGGGTCAGGACCTGATGTTTCCCTGGTGCACAGGAGCCGCCGCTGGGACCTGATGGCCCGGAAATGATCTGCCAGCCAGGTAGAAGAGCAAGGCAGCCACGAAGGGCTCTGCCCGGATGATCAGCATGCGTCTGGGACATCACATGAGCGTGCTTACAGATGGCCACTCCCTACAAAGGACTTGGGAACGTCAGGGGCTCGCCTGAGCCTTCAGTGATCTGATTCTGATTCAGCCGCTCACTCCTGCAGCCATTTACACACATTTCAAAGGGTCGCCGGACTTCTGCTGTGAGCTGAGCGGCTTTGGGTTGAACTTGCACACTTTCTGATTGAGCCATGCTGTCTCAGGCCCGAGCGTGGGGTGGTAGAGGTCACCTGACGTCTGTCCTCGGCAGGCTGGGGAAGCCCTGATGGTCACAAGGGTTAGACTCGCTCAGGCCGAGGGCCCTGGTCCACCGCAGTGGGTTGCTTTGGCCTGTCGCGGCCTCACAGTGCCCAGCGACAGCTCACCGTGGCCAGCGCGGCGAGAGCTTGCTGCACAATGAAATCTGCACAGCTGCTGGCAAAGCCTGGCCCTGACTTGTCATCTGGAGAAGAGAAAAGAGTCGCCAGACATTTAATAGTTGTGTTAACAATGCTTCACTTGGAAGCAAACGTGTCCGACAGCGTCCAGGCCAGCGAGCCCAGCCAACCTGTCCCGCCAGCCACAGAGTCATCTGTCACTCCCGCGACAGCGAGGAGACAGGCTGGCCGACAGAAGACACCGGGATGTGGCACGGAGCTGGCTGCAGTGGTCGGCAGCAACCTTCCACCTCAGCGGAGCTCAGGCAGTGTTAACGACGTCCTGGGGCCGAGCAGAGAGCGTCCTTTAAGTGGAGGACAGGAAGTGCTCCCACCTGGCGTCAGGTACTGGCAAATACTCTTGGCCCCTCCTGCCTCAGGCTCCCACTCCTGATCAAGGTGACCTTGATCCTGAAGGTCAAGGTCACCTTCATCTTCCAGTCAGAGCCTCCCTGTGGGATGTGCTGTGGGCTGGTGGTCTGTGCCCTCAGGAAGGGCCGCCTGGCACATCTGTGCCCCTCCAAGTTGCTTTCGGAAGTGATTTCCATGTAATAAGAACACAGCAAAACCTCATTATTTCGGACACCACTAATTAGGGGTTTGTGATCAGCCCGCCTGGCCCGGCGGAAGTTGACATTTGCTTTCTCTACAGACCCTGCAAATTAGCAGCCAGACAAGATCAGAGGGACCTTTAAAAAGCCGGCAGCTCCTTCCAGCCGGTGGCCAGCGGCTGCCTCCGGGTTGTGCTGATGTGAGTGTCTCTTTCAAGGAGCGTCCAGGTGGGGCCACAGGGGTCCATCGAAGAGGCCCCAGGGCAGCGCGGGTTCCACAGTGAGCCCCTTCTGCAGAGGAGAAGCCAGGACCTAGAGGCTGAGGGCTCTTCCTGGTCACAGTGAGGACTCTCAGAAACGTGACCTAGGTCCCAAGGTCAGTGGGTAGTGAAGAGGGGTGGCCAGAGGCTCCAGAGCCCCAGGGAGGGGAGCCGCTCCTGCTTCCTCCTCAGGACTAAGGAGTGGGAAGACCACAGCCCGTCCGAAGGGCTGCCCACCCCCCCACCAGGATGACCACAGCCCGTCCGAAGGACTGTCCCCCGTCTCATCCTCCTGCTTGAGAGGAGGCCTTTAGTCCCCACCTGCCCTGTCCTAGCCTACTGGAGCCCACAGCTGGAGTGTCTTTGGGGTAACAGGGAACTGGGAGAGTTGCCACCTGGAGGGAAAGTCGCCGAGTGGGGCCCCTGTGGAGTCCTCCTCCCCACACGCTGCAGGAGTCCCTGAGGGCAGAGCCTCGCTGTGCCTGGACAGCTCTGTGCCTCAAGGCCGATGGTCCTCTGCCCGGCTGGAGCAGGACAGGCCCCGGGGGACTGAGACCAGAGCCTTTGGAGATGGGGCTGTGACTTCCTGTTCCTTCCTTGGACACCTGGTGTGCAACAGCTCTACTGAGGTCCCAGGCCCAGTGGTGTCCGACCACATGTGGGGCCCCCAAGATCCTGGTGTGAATTCAGTGCACGCCCAGGCAGTACGGTCCAGGGAACAGCGGCGAGGTGAACACCTGGATCGTCCTAGGACTATGGATTTGTCCACAGTGTACAGAAGGTGCAGGTGACCTTGACCTTTACCCCGGAGGAGTCTTAAGCTGAGCCTGTAGCAGAAGGGCTGGGACAGTCCACAGGCCGGGGGAAGAGGGCCGGATGCAGGTGGGTGCCCGGGAGACTGGCCCTTTCTCTCTGCAGGAGTTGGACACTGAGGGAGGAGGTGCTGAGGACGGCAGAGGGCAGATGGGTACTGAGGCCGGGAGGTGCTGGGACTCTGCACCTGCTGAGGCTGGGCTCCTCCTGGGCCCTGCCTCTTCCCTCTGTCCTCCTGAGCTACGCACCTGGCCAGGCCTAAGGCTGCTCCTGCCCTGCCCATGAGCCACTGCGTACTCCCAGCTCGGGCACCTCAGAAGCACATCCCAGGAGGCACAGCGGTGACCCTCTGCTCCCGTGAGGGGCACTCCTCTGTGCACACCCTGACGCACCTGCCTGCTTGGCACAGGGAGATCCCTGTCTCTCACTTTCTCCTCTCTACCCACTACTCAGTCTTCTCTGAACCCAGAAGCACCCTCGGAGCTCCCACTCACCACTGATGCCATCTTGGGTCAAGTCTGGGCTGCCCCTGGCTCTGGATTCATCCCTCAGCCCCGACCACACGTGGGGGCCCCAAGTATTGGGGTCTCTGGGACAGATCTTCCTCCAGCAGATGCAGGGGCAGGGACACAGAGGACAGCAGCCACCAGCACCGGGAAGGGGGAGGGCTGTCCTCATGGGTGCCCCTGGCCTGCAAGTACAGCCCCAGGCTTCCACCCACATCCACCCCCTGCACCTGGGACCCCTCTTTGCAGACCCCCGGGCTGACCGTGGCGCGGGTCTTTGTGTGCCTCTGCGCCCCTCAGCAGCCTCATGCCTGCCTCGTGCTCTCCCCAGCAGCCTGCAGCTGTGGAAGGGAGTTGGGGAAGAGGAGTGGGAAGAGGGTACAGGAGGGACTGTGGCGGAAAGGCGGCAGTGTCCCTCCAGGGCAGTGCGGCCTGTCGTCCTAGGCACTCACACATGTCTGCCCGCTGTGGCAGGACTGGAGGGGACACCTGGGTCTGTGCGGCCATCAGCACCGAAGGACGGCAGACTCCTCCTACACCAAGAAGCCTCAGCTCTTTGCTGCTTCCATTTTTCTCATTTCAATAATCCTTGCAGTCCGTGTTGTGTAAATAAAATTATTCTTCCCAAAAAAACCATTAGCAGTGCCCGACATTAATTCCCCTGCAATCTGTGTAATTAACTGCATGTAGCACAGGGCATCAGAGGATCCGTTTGCTAATCACTCCTCCTCCGCTCCACGCACCTAATTAAATCTCCTTCCTGTTTATCCACTTACAGGATCCTCTGCAAAGACACGAGCCGCCAGGAAAGCCGCTGCCATAAATCATCTTTTAGTAATTTTCGAGGCTGCAGTTCCGAGTGGCGTGTTTGCATTTCATTCCACTGCCGAGGTTCCCACCCCTGCGGGCCAGCTCCTGGCCCCTCGGAAACACGTGCAGCCCCAGAGGAAGCTGAAGCCCAATACGCAGCATCCCTGGGCTTGGGGAGGAGGCCCAGCACCCCGTGTCCCGCGCCCCGCGCCAGCAGCCAGCAGCCAGCAGGCCCCAGGATCTTTCCTCCGTGGAGCCACGCACATTCCAGCCTTCCCTTAGGACCAGGACCTGGGGTTCCCGCCCGATCTGAGGTCACGCGGGGCTGACAGCTGTGGAGAGGGGTTTTCCCCAGCACTAGGGTGGCCGTGACCTCCTCTGAGGTGTCCTGCCCGAGTGGCTCTGCTCCCCCCAAGCAGCAAGTGCCTCCAAGACTTGTGGGGCTGTCCATGTCACACAGCCCCAACCCAGACTTCCTGTAAATGTGACTTCTGCTGAAAGGCCATGGCCAGTGTGCTGTGGGGAGGGGCTGGGCCCTGGGGCACTGCTGGCATCCTGGTCAAGGGGCAGATGGAGCATCAAGATCAGGAAGCAGAAGGCCACGTGAAGACTGGGCAGAAAGGAGGCAGGTTGGCTCTCCTCGTGGGTCCCCACAGGGAGCACAGCCCTGCCCCAGCTGGACAGAGGACTTGTGGTCTCAGAAGTCTGAGAATCGCTCCCTGTCCAGCCTTGGGCAGTGGTAATTGGCTGTGACAGCCCAAGGACACACAAACAGCTGCTGACTCAGGTCTGCTGCAGCCAGGCGCAGGGGGTGATGCTGCGGGGGGGGGGGGGGCTGGGCAGAGGTGACCATGCTAAGCGAGGCGGTGGCCCTGGTCCGAAGACTGACAGGAACCTCAGCCTGGACTAAGCAGTAGTTGGTTGGGTGCCAGCTCCCTGGCCCGCGTTGGCCCCTTTGTCTGTGTGTGTGTGTGTGTGTGTGTGTGTGTCTATTTTATAGTACTGAGGATTGAATCCAGGGCCTTCTTGCTGAGCTACACTTCTAACCCCCTTTTCATTGTTTATTTTGAGATGGTTTTACCAAGTTTCCCAGGGCTTGACCTGGAAACCTTCCTGCCTCAGCATCCCAGAATGCCGAGATGACCGCACCTAGCTAGCCTTCACCATAATGTCCTCGGGAGCCACACCATCCCTGACGGGGCAACTGAGGCAGAGATCAAATAATTTGGCCCAAACCTCATAACTAGTGAGTCACCTGGGGGAGATTTGCACATGGGACTCTGGGCTCGAGCCGCTGGGCCAGACCCAGGAGCTCTGCACGCCCTGCGAGCGTCCGTCCTCTACACCAATCTCACCTTTTGGAGAGGCCCAGGGCGCATGGGCCTGTCTGTGTGGTGCCTCTTTGTGAGGCTGGGGCGGGCAGGCGGGAAGGAGGAGCTTCAGCAGCTCCACCAGCAGCCATCCGGCCGCCAGCTGGCCCTGGACAAAGGCCCTTGAAGTCTGAGCAGGGGCTCTCGTCCCGGGGCTCCTGTCCTGCGGTCTCTGGCTGCCTCTGGGCACCAGTGCCCGGGATAGCCTGCCTGCCCTCGGAACCTGGAGTCAGTGCCCTAGAAGTTGGCCCTGTGTTGCCTCTCTGTGGGGAGCAGAGGACGAAGAGCGGTGCAGAGTGGCCGGGCCGCGCACACGGTAGGCGAGGCCGCAGCTCACAGCCTCTGCTCAGCGCCCTGTTTCCTCCCAGTCCGCCAATGTGGCTCCCGCCCTCAGTCAGCCCTGGAGGGTTGGCCCCCAGGGTGGGGCTGGCGCAGCCACTTCCTGCCCTGACTGGGGCTGGGCCGTGGTCACATGGCCACATCGCTCTCCAGGCCACGTTTCCCAGGTGCCCTGCCAGCCCGTCTCCTCAGCCTCCCTCCATCAATACCACATCCATTAGCCCCGCGCAGCCCGGCTGTCACAGCCGCCCCTCCTGGCTCATATTTTTTACTTTTAATTATGATCAAATGTGGAGTATTGAGTAGTTTGATGCATTTTAGATGTCTACAGAGGTTTCTTTTTAAGAATGCAATTGCGAGGCTCTAATGGCCCATAACTGGGGTCATTACTGCGATACATATTCAGTGGTATCTCCGAAGTTGGGCACTTCTGAGTTCTGATGGGCCCCCGTGTGACCTGCTCCCTTCTCTGGACACCAGCGGCTCAGGCTGGCACCACCCAGCTACCGTGACAGCCACAGGGTGAGCAAGCGACTCAGTGACACTCTGGACGCGAGCATTGGCATCCTGTGGACAGCTGGTTCCCAGCAGTGTTTACCCAAGGCCTCATCCAGTCCGAGTTTGCTCCCTGAGCCCATCTGCTAACACCTGGCATGATCACTCAGCTTCGACACAGGGAGCTGAGCGCCAGCCCCAGCCACATCCGTACCATGCTGCTCCCCTGCTCCTGTCATGGGCCTCGGCATGAGCACTGGCCTGGTGACTGCCTGCTCACGGCGCCTCTTCCGTCCGTGCCTCTGCTGCTGCTGTGGCTGGCCACAGCCCGGCCGCCCCGTCTCCCCCGGGCTCGCTGGCTGTGGCTCCTGGTTCACGGTCTGCAGCCGTTGTGTTGCTCTCCCTCCCTCCCCCATGGGCACGTGTGACCTCGCTCTGGCCACATCTTCCACATTCTGAGGACTCGCTGGCGCCTTCTCTGTGCCAGTGCCGGCTGCCCAGTGTGGGCATGTTCGGGGACACGTGAGCAAATGAACCCCAGCTGTGGGCCTCACCGGGACCAGAGCAGGAAGGCTCTGCCTGGAGGGTGGGACTGGGCTGGTGCCCTGCCCTCTGCCCCCGTCCTCAGATCCCTTTCCTCTCGGGCCCACGCTGGGCCGCAGCTCATCCCTGGCAGCACGAGCTAAACCCAGGCCCACGGCCCATACCCTCGGCACCCGGCGCCTCTGGTCCGGCAGGCAGAATTCTGGCTCCGGCCCTGCCTATGGCTCTCTCCTTGCAAAAGTTCTGCCAGGTTCTCTGAAGATTCCAACCCCCCTCTGCTGACCTGGTCCCTCTTCTGCAGATCCGTGCACCCACATCCACTGCCAGCGCCTGAGGACTCCTTCCTTACTTCCTGCTAGGCTCTGGGCTGCTCTGCGGGGAGCTGGGCTCCAGGCATGGTGAGAGGCCCTCCTAGGGCAACCAGATGGAGCCGCCAGGTGATGTCGGTAGGTGTCTGCCTTGAGGAGGACACAAGTCCCAGAGATGGGTCTCTACACCCAGCTGTCTTGGTCCACTTTTGTGTGTACTGTGCCAGGGCCCGTGCATGGTGGGCATGTGCTCTACCACTGAGCCACACTCTGGCCACGTCCTCTCCTGGAGCCCATTAGACACACACACACACTCACACACACACATGTGCGGGCGCACTCAGTGTCTACAGACAGATGAAGGATAAACGAAACATGGTTCAACCGCACTGTGGGATATTAATGCGTCATGACAGAAGTGAATTCGTATACCCAAGGTTGCACAGATGAGCCCAGCGGACATTGTGCTGAGTGCAATAAACCAGTGAGAAGGACAGGATAATTCTGCTCATGCAGAGTCCCTGGAGGGGCCGAATCCATGCAGACCGGAAGTGGAGGTGGGCGCGGGGCTGGAGCGGGGGCATCGGGTGCCTGGGAACAGAGCTCAGATTCGAGGACAAGGGCTCTGCGGACGGGGCGATGGCTGCGTCATAGGTAGCATGTGAGCTACTCACCTGGACGTGCACTTGCAGGATAGGATGGTAAGTCTGTGCTGGGTATGTTTTACTACAAACATGCATGCTTCTTCTTTACCAAACTCCACCACAGAGCTTATGCTGAATAAGGACGGTGCTGACCACTAGTCGAGAGGACTCCCTCCCCTGTGTGCCACCGAGTTTTCCACATGAGCACACACAGCACGGAGTTGTGAACACCACGGGCACGCTGCTCCCAGCCATGACGGGAGGGCATGCTGGCCGGGGCGTGTAGGGGACTCAGAGAGGAATCTGGGGAGTCGTCCCGCATAGGTCATGGTCCAGGCCTCCGGTCCTTCCTGCCTCGAGCCATCTGGTGCATGAATAAGGACTTGGGAAGAAGCAGAAAAGATGACTTCTGGGGGTCAGAGGGGCAGTGAGGGGCAATGGGCGTGTCCCCGGCCCCCAGCCACCACCCCTCTTCTGGATCCCACCCGAGCCCACAGGCAGCAGAGCTGGACTCTCAAATCACCCCCATGTCTGAGCAGGTGAACTCTCAGCTCATCAATAAATGAAGAGCAGTTGCCGTGGCAACAGCCCCAGCCCATATTTCATCTCCTGGAGATTCAGGCAAGCTCCAGTGAGACTGCAGAGGGCTGGGCTGGAAGGGAAGGGACATTAGCCACCCCGCCTTGCACCAGTGAGGTGTGGGGCCCAGCGCAGCGCCCATGAGGCCCTGGTGAGACTGGGCTCATAGAGCCAGCAGGCTGGCTAAGGACAAGACGGGGTTAGCAGCACAGCTTGGGGGGGAAATAACTGAACACGACTAGGCTCAGAGAGGCGCGTTAGACCATCCAGGTCATATGTGCTCTCCACACCTCGGCTTCTCCATCTGCCGGATGGAGACAGAAGCTGTACCTGCTCTCTCGGGACTGCAGAGATGGGCTGTGGCAGGCTGTGCAAAGTCCTGGACAGAGGATAAAACGGAATTTGTCTCTGAGTGTGTAGGTGGACATGAATTGGTCCACCCTTCCTCCCCTGCCAGTTTTATTCTTTGGGTGTTACTGTCTGACTTCCTGAAAGATGTTCTTGAGTGTTCCTCGCAGTAGGGGCTCTCTGTTCATTGTCCGTTTCATAATCTGAAAGTCTTCATTTTGCCCCATTTTGCAAGATCCTTTAGCGGCAGTCGGGTCTCTGCCCCATCCTACCTGCTGCCCCATGGGAAGCCTGTTCTTGCCCCGCTCCCTGAACGTGGTATCTTCTGCCTGGGCTCCTCTGGTCTCGGCACATGTGCCAGCTGAGATCTGTACAGGAGGGTGACCAGCTCTGCCCTCTTCCTGAGGCCCCAGCTGAGTGCCGCTGTCCCGTCTGTGAGCTCTCTCTGGTCTGCGCTGCTGCGCCTTCCAGGTCACCAGTCTGCCTGTTTCCACAGTGCTTCCCCACGTGCAGCACGACCTTCCTCCTAGGTGGAGACATCCTGTCTCCAAGACCTCGACTTGGGTCCTTAGCATCTCCCAGCCTCCAGCCAGTGTGTCCATTCTTCCCTCAAGCCTTTTGGACATGCGAGGCACAGGTCTAACGGCTGCCTCAACGTTGCGGTCTGTGGAGCCTGCAGCTCTGCGTCCCTGTAGTTCTCTGATGGTCTCAGCTGATGGGTTGTTTTGTCCCACAGGGCGGTTTTCCCTCCTGTCTGTTCAGTTTCTCATTGAATCCCCGACATCCAGACGCTTGCTATAGCTGGGGGCCGCGTTCCTTTGCCTTCGTGTAAATACACATGAGCTTCGTTCGAGGGTGAAGTCGCTCTGAAATGGTCTCGCTTTGGACCAGAGGAGCCCAGGCAGAAATGTTCGGGACCAGAACTGTGCCTCACGTTGGGTTGAGTACTGCTCAGAGCAGAGCCGGCCCAGGAGGCTGAGGCTGCTGGTCCGGTGGGCATCACCACTGAGATGGTGCCCTCTCACCAGGGCAGCGCCAGGCCTCTCACAGAGCGCCCGTGTGCCCTCTATCCAGCTGCCTTGTGGGCCCCGTCAGCCAGCCCATCTCCTCCACTCAGTATCTGCTGGCCTCTTGGGTTTCTGCTCTGCATGTGATAGTCTGGAGCCCCCAAGGCAGCAGGCTGGAGCAGCGAGCTCGGTTCTCAGGACCCTTGCCCTTCGCCACCCCCTCATGCCAAGGTCCACACTCTCAATGCATAAGCCCCGGGCTGGAGGGAATCACTGAAGCTTTGGGGAGGATCCCTCCTGGAATCCCAAGTGGCCACGAGTCCAGACAGCGAGCCCAGCGCCATCAGCTGTCCACACCTGGGCTGCGGCATCAACCCTGTCCCACCCTGTTGCTGTCATTCATATTTCCAGGCAAGATGGAGATGAAGATGGCCGGAGGCGCGAGGTCTAGCACCTGCGGGGTCAGGGCTGTCGATCTCAGCCTCTCTCTCCCATTCACTGGGAAGCCTGGCCCTGGCTTCCCAGTACCCCCGACAGGGCCCTTCACACCTGGCCCTCGGTTCTGAGACACACAGCTCCGAGTGGGCTGGGCAGGTGTGGACGCATCAGAAGGTGAGCTGCAGTCAGGGGCCAGGAGGGGCCCACACGGAAGGAAGAGCGACGTTCCACACAGCTGGGCACTCTGGTTGGTGCCCATCATGCAGACTGCCCCTGAACGGCAGAGGGGGGTGCCCACCACACATTCTGACCTGCCCTTGCCAGGTCCACAGCCAGGTTGCCATGGGGCTACTTCTGGGCAGGCCAGGCAGTGTGCCCAGCTCTGGCCCTTCTGTCTCCTTGGTATCCAGGAGCCCCAGAAAGCTGAGCCAAGCCTCGTCATCAACGGGTTCCCTTAATAAAAAATTTACTGCCAGTCCATGAAATGTTTAAACACCATATTTTACTACTAAAAAGTGAGGCAGAAGCCAGCACCTTCTGAGAAAGGATTTTCCAGACATTTTATAGATCAAAGCAATAGAATAAAATAAATATGACCAGTGATGGCTGGAGAGTGAGTTCTGTCCAGAAAAGCGCTCATGGGGGGTGGGGAGGTCTGAGGGCCACTTCAGTGTCCATCCCTGCGAGCAGAAGGGGGCCTGAGGGCGTCTCCTCACCCACAGCTGTGGATGACCCCATCCTGGTGCCCAAGAGCCCTGAGATGTCTCCATTCTCCACAGTTTGGTGGAGTCAGGCCCAGCCCAGGGGCACCCAGCCTACTGTGCTCCAGCACACGCTAACTGGCCACAAAATCCTGCTATGCAGCCCTCCTCCCAGAAAGGACCCCAGGGCTGTGCCACCGACAGATGCCCTCCAGAACCTCAGCCCTGGCAGGGCGGCTGCAGGCTCTGCTTGATCCTTGTCAGATCCCTATGCTGCCTGTCCTGCATGCTCCTCCACAGGTGACCTGCCCCGGGGAGGGGGCGTGTGCTGCTTCCTTCAGCCCCGCCCGAGGCAGCCCGGCCCTGGGGGAGGGCGTGAGGAGGAGGTGGACGCAGAGGGAGGCGGTGGCCCATGAGGGCTCCGGGAGCGGCATGAACACTGAGCAGGACCTGGGCTGCAGCTTCGCATGGGCCAAACCCTGCCCAGGTGCCTACTGCCCACCTTGGGGACCCCTCCGGCCTCCCCAGTCCTGCTTTGGATTGCTGGAGCTCAAGGATCAGGCTAGAGCCTGGTTCCGACTCTGCATGGTTGGCCTGCCAGAGGAGCAGGTCGGCCCCTGAGCTCAGGTCGCAGCTCCTGAGGTCCCGTCCACGTGATACAGGGGCCTGGAGAGGAGACCTTGAGGGGGTTGAGGTGGGTGTGGTGGGAGGGGGTTCTCCAGGCAGAGGGCCCAGCTGTGGCCCCAAGAACCGGAAGTCAGGGACACCCAGCACGACCAGAGACAGGAAGTGCTAGCGTGGTACACGGATAGGGCGGGGCCCTGGAAGCCTGACCGACTCCAGGCCTCAATGGCAGATGGAGCTGAGGGGATGGAGGACGGGCTGGAAAGGAAGCGCTTCCAGTGCCCACAGACTGACTCGCCAGCTGTGGGCTCCCTGGTGACAAGTTGGTGCTCCTCACACGGATCATGTGCTTGACTTGCTCGGCCAGTGCATTGGGACTGAGTGTGAGGCCCTGGGGGCCCAGGTCAGAGCTCCAAGGAAGCTCAGGAGGCCTGTCACCACGGCAGCCCAGGCTCATTGTGGACGTCTGTGGTCACTGGTCCCACTTCCCAGGCCCATCCCAACCTCTCCAAGGCCACCTGGTGTGTCTTCCTCCTCCTTAAGGTCCTCAGAGACCTGGCAGGCAGCCCTATTGGGGTGGCGCAGGGGCCACTATGGGTCACCGGCCTTGTCCTGGCTGAGTGACCTTTATCTGTGCAGCCTGGCCTCTGCCAGAGCCAAGTCCAAGATCCAGATCCAACAACTGAAAGCAACACATTATGGCTATCCTGGTCTTCATGTAGACGTCCTTAAAAGACTAGACTGAGGCTTGTCCTTAGCCATGGGGCCGGGCTGGCCTCACCCCTCCTCCTGCGCTCAGCAAGGACTCTCTTCTCCCAGATGCCAAGCCCTTCTCTCCACGCTCCCTCTTGGCAGAGCTCAGGCTGCACAGGGGCATCCTCTCAACCTCCTTGCCACCCTCTGCCTGGCTGGGCCCCAGCTGCCAGGGGCCCTACCTCCACCCAATGCCACCGCCCCAGCCCATCACTCACACATGGGCATGCTGTGCCCTCAGCCAGGGATACCCGCTCTCTGTCCCTTTGGCTGACACAGTCCCACTGAGAAGCCGTCCCCGCTCCTTCCAGCCCACCAGGCTTCCAAAAAGACTTCCTGTTAGTATTCTCTGCCCAACAGCCCACATGCAGAAGGTCCTGCTCTTGGGCAGCAGGAGGGTGGCTCTCCAGGCCCGTGCAGCCCTGCCTCCTCTTCCTTGAGCCCAGACACACTCGCCAGGATGTTTCAGGAACGGAATACAGCCCTCACTGGCAGGGAAGCACTAGTCAGTGGAAGCGCTGGGGCCCCAGGGAGCTGGAGTTTCCCTGGCGCCCTCAGGCAGCCCTCTCCAGCGGACGGGGGCGCCGTGCGCAGGGCAGGCATGAGGCCTCGCGTGTGCAGCTGGCAACTGTGCCTGAGCCAGGCGCCCACAGGCTCTGGTGCACTGGGAAGGGAAGGAACGAGGCAGATGGCTGGTGGGCAGGCGGGTGGCAGCCCCCCACGTGGGTGGCCGCCGCAGACTTCTGCCGCTACTGTCTCCACTCCGCATCGGGAGGCACCATGCGGAGAACTGGTCTGGCCCAGGAGATGCTTGGTCCTCCTGGAAGGACACCTCCTCTGCCGACTCGACCCAATGGCTGCCTTCGCCCTCGGCTGCCCGCTCCCACCCTTCCCCACACTTGTGGGCGAGGCCATGCTCCGGTCTGCCTCCCTGCAGGCTGTGGCTTTGCGAGGCCTGACACTGTACCTGCCTTTTCCCCTCTGGGCCAGTTCTGGCCGCCCTCAGCTCTAGGTGGGCACATTTGAGCCCTTTAGAAAAGTCTGTAGGTGAGGGTTGGTTCCAGTGTGGACGGACGGGTAGGTGGCAGAGCGTGCGATGGTAGGAACAGGCGATGGGTGGATGGACCGTGGGCTGCTGCGAGGTGGACAGACAGGCCGAGGCACGCACAGACGGAAAGGTCACGCTCCGCACATAAGGGGGGGATAACGTAGGGCGGAGAAGAACCGGAAGTGGACCCGAGCACAGCGTGGACGTGGCTCAGTGCTGGAAGCCTGAAGACCGCATGCTCAAGCAGCAGACTGCTCTCCAAGTGCAGCCGGAGCCAGGAGTCATCCGCCTGCGCG
Source organism: Petromus typicus (assembly GCA_004026965.1). Taxonomy (NCBI): domain Eukaryota; kingdom Metazoa; phylum Chordata; class Mammalia; order Rodentia; family Petromuridae; genus Petromus; species Petromus typicus. The sequence continues at coordinate 115,028 of PVIR01000972.1, forward strand.
CACCTCCCTGGGGCCCAGCCGCCCTGTCTTCATTAAGGTGCTGACCAGGGAAATCTCATCCGAAACAGAAATCGAGGTCTGAGCAGCTTCCAGCCCTGGCACTGCCGCCTGCGGGTGGAGTGTCTCCCAGCCTCACCACAGCCGGGGTGGTCCTGCCCAGTCTTCAGGGTCCCCGGGGCCCTCTGAGGCCCCTGTGCAGCTCCCTGTGCCAAGAAGGCAAGAGAATTTGCAGACACCGAACATTTTCCAAAACACCCTATTCGGGGCTGCTGGCGACCACGCTGGGCAGCTTGGCAGGTCACTCCGCCCAGCCTCCCTGTCTCCCCTCCCAGCACCCAGATGGAGTCTACATCCCGCACCCCTCACCCTCCTGGCACCTCATTCATTTCCACCTGTGTTTCCAGATGGAGAAACTGAGGCCCAGTGAGGTGACGTAACTGTCTCAGCAGTGCACAGCCCGGGGTGCTGAGGACGAGGCAGCAGAGCGGACCCCACTGCAGGTCCACTACGGCGGCGGGATGCTGCCCATCCCCGGGCTGCCCTGCTGGGGCCCTGCACACCGACTCGAGCTACCGGAACACTCGCCCGATTCAACGGGGTGCTCCAAGCCTTAGACCCTGTGTGCTCTGGGCACCCCCAGACAGGTGGCCCCAACACACCGGGAGGTGCGGGCACCCTGTTCTGTCGGTGAAGGAGCCATGCTGAGTGGCGTCTGTGTGTAACAGAGTGGAGCCCGGGCCAGGCCCTGAGGACAGACTGGGGTGCTGGAGGGCAGCGGGCCCAGGTCACAAGGCCTCAGCCGCCCTCAGGGCCCGCTGCAGTGCTGGGGGACCCTGCGCAAGGCCCCTGCCATCCCCGGGCCCCATCTTCATCTTCCCTGAGGGGAGGAGAAGGGGGAGCCCCTCTGGAAACCCAAGGATAGAAATCCTGAAGCTCCACAAGCCCTGATCACGTCGGGGTCTCCGGGTGCGCGATCAGATGCCCAGGGGGCCGCCAGGACCGCTCATCCCTGTAAAGCAGGACGAGGCCGCTTTGTGGGGAAAGACTGTGGGTCTGAGCCAGCAAAGACGTTCTCTGCTTGGTGACCCGATTCCTCCAGGAGGGGGATTTGTGTCAAGTTAGAACAAATTAAAATGCATTTGTCTTCCACTCGGAAGGTGTCCAGCCCGGCAGGGAGCCGGGCGCGATCTCATTCCAGCGTGCTCAGTGCCAGGTTAATTTGCAGGGAGCTACACACTTCTGGCCCAGGGACAGCGTGGGCGTGTGGGTGGGGCTGCGGCCGGGCCCCCGCTGGCCCCAGCGGGACCGTCTCTGCGCCCGGGAGGCCCTTCCACACTTTGTCCTTGGCAGTGCTGACCTGAGCTGGTGCTGTCCTCTCAGTGCCACCCTGGGCAGCTTCCCAGCCTGGACAGGTGACAGCCCCAGGAGCACTGGGCCAGGCAGCGTCCTCCCTGGTGGCACATGCGTTGTGGTAACCATAGCAACAAGATTGCCTGCGCAGATTGTTAGCTGTGTTGAACTGGGCTGAGTCTCATCCTTCATGTTCAGACCGGGACACTGAGGCACAAGAGAGGAAGCCGCACCAGGGTAGGGTGGCTATTCCATTCCTGCGGTCAGTGAGCCTGTGTGTGTGCCACCAGGAGCCACACTGGCGGGCGGATGGCTGGGGCCCTCCCCCACACCGCCCCGATGGTGGCAAGGACGCGGGTAAGAGGAGCTCCACGATCACGGCAAGGCCAGGGTGAGGCATGTGTGGCGAGCCAGGTGAAGCCGAGCGGGCCGAGAGGGTACCAGGTCATGAGGGTCTCTCCTTAGGGCAGGATGGGCAGGACCCGGGCACAGGGGGGTCGAGTGCACCGTGGAGAAGGGAAGCGGGATTGGGGCCCTCCGCGGAGCCGTGGCCGCGGGGATGGGCTGTAGAAGGCGGGGCTGCCGACTCCTGCACCCCAGCTCTGTCTCTCACTCGCTGCCCCTCCCTGGACCCAGTCTCTGTGCCCAGCTTCTCCAGGAGACCAGCTGTGCAGGGGGCTCTGAGCCGCCCCAGTGTGATGGGGACCCCGCCCAGGCTCCCCGAACGGGACTCAGGAGGACCTGCTGCCCAGCCTGTCTCTCCTCAGGCCAGCACCTGCCCATCGCCTCCCCGTGGCTCTTCCCTCAGGGGGACTCTGCACCCGAATTTCCTTCCCTCCTTGGGGCCTTCGGGCCTTGGGAAGAGGCCCTCCTCTACCTCTCTGCTCCTTCACTCGCCCACCAGCCCGCCTCTCCAGCCTGTGCCAGCCCCGCACCCTTCCACAGAGGCTGCCCAGGATTCGGTGATGACAGCAGCGCCATGGAGTGATCACTGCACCCCTAGACAAGCCCCAAATCAGGCAGCGCCATGGGGCCTGGAAAAACTGTGGGTGCCCAGCCCCACAGGCCACCCCAAAGGGCTCAAGAGGCAGGCCAAGAGGGGACACGGCCGGACACAGGCCCAGGAGCACGGGTGTCCCGCCAAAGCCTCTCATTTCACTGTCCCATGCCTGGCGCTGCTCTGCACCAAGGCCCACCCTGGCCGCCATCAGTGGGCTCACAGCGCCTCCTGGTGGACAGTCGCAGAACTGCCCACCCCTCTGGGTCTCTGGACCCAGACTTGGGCTGAGAGTCTTGCAGGGCCCTGAGGGAGAGTCAGGCGGGGCTGACACCCACTTATTCATCCCACCTTGGAGTGAGCCCTAGGATAGGGGGCAGGGGTATTGCACACCCAGTGGGGGGGGGGGTCTGGACCATTAGAGGAGACAGTGAGAGATAGTGAGTGTGTGGCCCCGCCCTGGAACACCTCCAGCACCAAGTAAAGGAGGTAGCCGGGCAAGAATCCTGAATCGGGGCTTGCTAAAAAGCGGGGCTCAAAAAAGGGCTGAAGGAGCTGCGGCCGGCGGGTGAGGTGTTGAGGAAGCGCCCATAAGCAAGGACACCCTGCTCCCCAGCCCTGCACAAGCCCGGGAGCCTCCGGAGCCTGGGGAACGGCTTCCTGTCCTGCAGGTGGGGAGCTGGGGCTGTCCTGGGCAGGAGGCAGAGGGAGTCACCTGCAGGGAGCCCGGGGGTCCTCCACCCACATGGCCAGCACCCTGTTTCCCATAGCTACTCCCCCACAGAGTCTCCCACACCTGCCTGGTCCCTTCCTGAAGCAAGGAAGTCCCGGAGCAGCAAGACCCAGGTCACCCTGGGTGCCAGCCCCGTCCCTGCCTCGGTCTCCTTTCCACTGTTGCTGTCTCGCAGTCTGGCAGGAAGCTCCCAGGGCGTGGGCTCGCTCCCTCCTCGTCACCGGCCCAGGACCTGCACTCGGCCTGGCGCAGCAGCACCGGCAAGGACAGAGGAGGCGCCCTGTGAAGCCAGAAGGAAGGGATCCACTTCCTCCTAAAAGAGTGACTCAGGTGAGCCTGAGGCCCAGACACCCACTGGGCTGCAGCAGGCAGAGGAAGCCGGGAGTTTTCCTAGGAAAATTCCATGCAGAGGTGGCAGCACCTGCCCCTGGGGGAGCCACAGCAGCACCTTGGACACAAGCAGGGCCCTGACGTCCCAAAGCAGCCGATGCCTGTGTAGCTGGACAACAACAGGGGAGGGGAGGCGCTCCCTGTCCCTGGCAGGGCCAGGAGACACGGGAGCGGGCGTCCAGGAGACAGGTGCCCTTGGACACGGGGCCCCGGTATCCTCAGTGACCCCAGAGCTGAGGGGTCCCCGAGGAGCGACGCACTGTGGCCATGATGGAGGCCGAGACAGGGGAACTTGCATTGCTCCATGACGCTGTGACTGGCAGAGCCGAGAGGTCCCAGGGCCTCTGTTCTTTGGGCCACAGTGTGGCTGTGACAGCAGGAAGACGAGACGGTGGGAAATCCAGAGGGCTCCTGCCAGGAGCCACACACTCCATTGGAAGGTGCAAAGCTCACCTTCCCACGGGCGGCCCACACCTGCCACACCTGCCACACCTGCCACACCTGGCACACCTGGCACACCTGCCACACCTGCCACACCTGCCACACCTGCCACACCTGGCCTTTGGATCTGCCTCAAGGCCTTTGCACACGCTGCCATGACAGCCTGGGTTTCTGGTCCCAGATCATCCTCGGTGTCCTTCTAACAAAGATAGACACGCCTCCGTCTCCAGAGTTGCGCCAGGCCTCCTACCTGCTCCATCCCGAGCCCCCTGTGCTAGCATACAGTTAGAGGGCTGCCATCTGCCTCTGCCTCTCTGTCCCCAGCCCCTGGAGTTCTGCTGGGGCCTGCAGACTGCACAAACCATCTCTCTGTGGTCAGGCAACTTGGGGGCTTCTGTGCAGGGCAGGGCAGAGGGGAGTAGGGGGCCTATGGGGCCCAGTGCACCTGGGCATTGTGTATTCCCAAGAGCAGCATGCACGTCAGTGCTGAGGATTTCCACGTGTGTCTTTCTACAGATCCTGCAAAACGGAGAATGGACTTCGCGTTCACACACACACACACCCAGACCAGCTCTTCCCACACTGGACGCGGAGCTCCCACAGGGCAGAGCTGACTTTTTGCACCGTGAGAACCTGCTACCCAGCAGCCCACTCACAGAGCCAAACCCCGGCTAGTAGCGGCGCCACAGACGGCTCCATCTGCGGGGAAAGCTCGCCCCCTGGTGGACCATGCCTGCATCTCAGCAGGGCCCGCTTCTGGCTGCCGGCTGGGAAGAGGGCAACCCTTGGAAACAAGGCCCTTACGACTGGGCCAGGGCACTGATTGTCTTGGACACAGAACAAGTGAAGGGGGAGACCATAAACCTCATCTCCGAGATCAACAAAACACCTGCATTGCTCTTATTTTTTAAAAATCAGAATTAGGCAGATAGCTAGTGTATGCCTGTAATCTCACAACTGGGGAGGCTGAGGCAGGAGGATGGCCATGAGTTTAAGGCCAGGCGGGGCTACGCAGTGAGACCTTGTCTCATAAACAACAAAACCAGACAAATCAGAGTTGACACACAGATAACCATGGTGAATGAAACGTAAAAGGTTAGAGAAAGGCAGGATTTAACTGTGGGGAATCTGCGGCAATCCCTCCAGGACTCTGTAGGACCCTGAGATCCTTTTTGGAAGACAAACATGGACTGCTATAACAAGACAACACAAACAAGAGGCTTACAAGTTGGGAACTGTCCCCTGGACCAGGTGCCGGCCAGGTGCCACCCTCTCCAGGCGCCTTTCGGGCATCTTCTGGGTGCGTGCAGGGAGGGCACGCTGGTCTCCCTTCCTCCGGGTGTTGGACACTGCCTCTCAGACTGGGCTGCCCTGCAGACTCCAGCCCAGCCCTCAAACCCCGCCCCTGCACAGCCACAGGTCAGGACTGTGCGTGCGCGCTGGCAGGGCTCCGCTCGGCCTGAGTCCAGGGCCCTGAGCACGAGCAGCCCGCAGAGCCCCTGCTGCCCTCTGCCCCCTGGGCTCACCTTGCTGGTGGTAAGGGAGAGGTTCAGGTTTGGGTAGGGCAAGTGCACCGCACGCCTGTCTCCTGAGCCTGTGGTTGAGGCTTGGTTCCTTACAGACTCGGAGACCCTTCGGGGCTTGAGCACACTCGCGCCCATGCGTTGAGCCTTGTCAGTGGCCCTCTTAACACCCCACCCTTCTTTCTCACCCATGGCCTCACCTCCCCCCTAGCCCTGCTCACGCCAGTCAGCCCCCTGCTCACAGAATTCCCTTATTAGGCAAGACCCTAGGTTAAACCAATAGACCCTCGCCCCTTATCAGCTCTCACCACGCCCTCTAACTGCTTGCTGTAAAAACACATGAAGCCTAACTAATGCTGGAAGAGTTCCAGAAACCCTCTTCAGGGTCTGCGCCGAGGCTCTGCGCCTCACCCTTCCGGACTAGAAACCCCACTACACTTCACAAAAGCAACACAGATCTGCAGACCAGCTGGGGAAGGACCCACGTCCCCTGGAGCCCACACTCCCACGAGCTGCCGCTGTTCCAGCCACGCATCGACGCCGGCGCAGGGACCTCGGGGCCCACTGGCCATCTCAGTCTGGCCACAGCTCACACCACGTCTCCCGTTCTCTGTGCAGTGGACCATGGCCGCCTCCCCGCTCACGGGCCAGGCTCCTTCCAGCCGACCTCAGCCACCCGCCGAGGACTCTTCCTGCTCCTCGCCACACTCTGGACTCCCGGGTGCTTGAATTCCTCCAGGCTCCTGGGAAGTGGACCCGGCACTTCCTCAGCACGCAGAGGAGGGAGGCGCCCTCAGGACCACCTGGACCTCTACAGCCCCTCAAGGTCCCGTCTGTGCGCTCAGCCAAATGGGTCGGATGTCTTGGGAGATTTTGCAAAAAATTCTGGTTTCCTTTCTTTAAAAAGTGGCCAGGGGTGTGGGGTCTGGGGACTCTTTCTCCGCAGCTCGGATGGCACTGGGTCTTGCAGGGGAATACAGCCATGTTTAAAAAGTACATAAGCCAAAGCCAAAAGAACTGAAAACGGGTGTAGACTCAGAAACACACGCCCACGCCCACCGCGGCGACACTCGCAGCGAACCGGGAAACGGCCGGAGAGCTGCTGGCCGAGCGCGGGCGACCACAGCCAGTCCAGTCCGCCCAGGAAGGAGCTGAGCTCCGAGCTCCGAGGACTGAGCTCCGTGAATAAGGCCAGGCACGGAAGGAACATGCTGTTTGGTTTCTTGCATTTTTAATTTTTCCTCTGTATTAATCTGTTTGCCACGCATACTCATCCCGGTGCCCCGGGCACTGCGCACCCACACGTGGCGTCTTGGTCACTTCACTCCGCGCACTCCCCTTCCCCAGACCCCTGCCCATCTCCACAGTCTGCCTCTCGCTTTCCACTCATTTCTTTTATTTTGCCCTTTAAATTATTTATATTTTTGGTTTCTTATACTAGAGAAACCACATAACATTTAGCCATCAGCATCCAATATTTGCCATTTAGCATTATGATCTCAACACCCATTCTCCTACAAATGACTCGAACGTACCCTTCATTCACCCTCAAATTTATGTATATTCCACTGTGTGTGACGCCACACTTTCCTTATCTATTTATCTGTTGATGGATGTATAGCCAGCTGCCACAACTCAGCCACCGTGAGCGGTGCTGCTGTAACTATGCGTGTGCGCGGATCGATGCCATCCGGCGTCTGTCCCTGTCTTCTGCTTTGAGAGGGTGCCTGTGGACTCCACCTTGGCAGGGAAGGGTGGGGCGCCTCTGCCAAGGAGCCCCAGATCTCTGCTGCCTCCTCCAACTCAGTCCTGCCCCCTGCAGGCTGAGGCTCAGAGCTTGAGCGCCTGCCAATGCCCACGCCGCCGCGGGGACCCAGGTGAGTGACCTGGGACCTTCAGCCCTGGAGCTGCCACCCGCCTGTCCTTGTCCTCCGGCTCTTCTGTCAGGACAACGAGGAGTCTTTACTCTCCTAATGGTGGCCTGAAAAACAGTGATTTCTGAGAGAGGAGAGGAAATCGCTTGCCCCAGTCGGTGCTGAGTCCCTCTCCCAGAACTGGGAAGAGCGCAGAGGTGGGGAGACATCCTCCCTTCCTCCCCCACGCCCGTCTGCCCTCCATGCAGATGATGGTGCCAGCCCTCCCGGCGTCCTGCGGGCTGGTGCTCACCCGGCCCCTGGGGAGAGTGGCAGAGCTAGGGAGAGAGGGCCAGGCTGGAGAAGTCAGACGTGTGTCCTGTGAGGCTGTGGTGCTGAGAAGGTTGCGGTGTGCCGGGAGCAGCCCTGCCCCCACGGCAGCCTGAGGTCGCGCCTACCCCAGACAGCTGCAGAGCCCAACTTTTCTCACGTGTGCGCGGACACGCCTACGCACATGCAGCACATGTGCCACTGGTCTGAGACCTTCCCTGCCAACTTAGCTGCCCACCCCAGTGCCTCGACCCAGGCCAGTGCACACGGAGCTTCTCAGTCTGAGGCGCGTGTCCTGGCTCTTTTGTCTCTGTGCGTCGTTTGCTCTGCACGCCCTGCGGGTGCTCACCGCGTACTCCTGACCCCCGTCTCTTTCTAGTGACACCTTCTATAAAGAAAGTGGACGGATTTTTTAAAAAGACATCAAATGGAGGAACTATTTGCAGTGAGAGGTGAAACTTGCGACTTCAGAGAGCATTCTCAATGACTGCTGGAAGCAGCTGAGGCCGGGAAGGGCGGGAGTTCTGCTGTTTTCTGTGGAAATCACCCCATTTCTCTGCCTGGCTGGCAGGGTCCTCAGGTTTTCTCAGTCACCCCAGCTCAAAACCGGAGCACTCTTTGTGACAAGATTCCTGACACGAACAGCTCAGGGGATCAAGGTATCTGGACTCGCGGTTTCAAAGGCTGCGGTCCACGGGTCGGCCAGCTCTGTCACCAGGTCCAGGGTGAGCAGGACCCTCAAGGCGGAGGGGCGGCAGGAGAAACTGCTCGACTCGTGGCTGCCAGGAAGCAGACAGCAGGAATAGCCAGAGAGGAAAGACAGGCCAGATGGAGCCCCGAGTTCACCCCATGGCTACTAACACCACTGAATTATGTCGCCAGTGTGTGAATCGATTCAGTGAGGTTAGAATCCTCGTGACCCATCATCCCGTCGAAGCCCACCAGTGAGCACCCCGTGCTTCGAGACGGCCTTTCGGGGACGCTGCAGACCACATCACATTGAGCCGTGTCCAGCTTGGACAGCAGCACTAAGAGGGAGGCTGAGGCTGGGCCCCCTGCCTCCTCCCTCTCCCCCAGCCAGCTCCTCACTCATATCCACCCCGCAGAGGGGCATCGATCGCCCTATGTGCCGACACGTGCGTGTGTCCAGGGAAACTTGCCTCAGTTTGGAACATTGAGATCAATCCATTCTCTGGGTGCCGGAATCCATCATGATGGACTGTCCGCCGGGGAGGCGGTGCTCCGCGGAGGCTCCTCTGACCTGCCCCAGCGCCGCAGGTGTGAGAGGACCCCGGCCCCCGCTCACGTGCTCTCGGAGTCCCGTCGCCTGTCGCCTGTCACCAAGAGCCACGTTTCAGGCAGAATAACTGCCCTCCATTTTGACCACGGCTCCTCTTCCTCCTCCCCCTTTTTCTTGAAAAGTAAGCCTCGCTTGTAAGCGGTGGGGAAGGGCTCTGTAAATCACTCAACCAAGAACACTTTCTTCAGAGGAGAGGCCCACAAAGGACATTTTTTACACAGAAATTTCCCAGTGGCAACTTCTGACAGCCGGCCTCGCCCTCCTGCGGAGGCCCTCGCTTCCCAGGATTATTAGAAGTTCCATTTCAGGTTTCTGTTTTTGACTAAGCTTTGTATTCTTGACACATTTTCCACAGCCTCTTCCACTCAACATGGTGTGAATAAATTTCCTGTGAGGGAAATTTTAACCCCGAGCCTTTCATCTAGAATGTGACGGGAACAGATCACTCCGATCAGAGGGGCCTCGAGAAAGACAGAGAGTGTAATTGCCTCAAAAAGGGCCGTTCCTGAGGCCAGGCGCAGCCCTCTCCGGAGCCACCCCCTGGCGGCTGCCTCTGCGGCCTCCTGACCCGCCTCCCCCCAGGGTCCCTCTAGCCCACACCGCGTCTAGCCTGGGCGGGGTCCTCCGCCAGGAAGGAGGACCTGCTCAACTCTCGGGGTGGGGGTGTCGGGCTTCGGCGCCAGCACAGCATTGTTCCCTCCTCACAGCTTTCACACAAATATAAGACCAGGCATCAGGAAGTGGGAAAGGAAAGGCCCGGCTCACACGACTTGTTAAAGGGACAAGCTGTGCCATTTGCCATCCTAGTTGACGCTACAGCAGGGGCTCGTGTAAATCATTTGAACTGAACGAATGTCTTAGCCTCTCTCTCGTGGCAGAGACCCCGTCCCGGTCACCCACAGCTCTAAGGAGGGAAGATTTATTTTAGCTCAGTGTGTAGAGGTTTCAGCCTAGTCGTCTGGTTCCAAGCCGGGGCAGCCTGGCAGAGGGGCGTCACAGAGAACCGGCATGGCTGTGGGGGACGGAGAGACGGAGAGTGAGGAGGGGGAGGACGACCCTTCCGGGCCACAGCCCAGAGACCCGCCTCCACCGCTCAGCAGCACACTCGGCTGTAAACCCATCGCCAGACCCACCAGGGACCAGGCACCTGGCCAAAGCCCCTCCTAAGAATGCATGAGGCACTGAGGAATGTCTAGATAGAAACCATAACAGTAAGTCACCACAAGAGGTACTTCCCTTAGCATTATGGGGTAGGGCTGGTGAAGGACAATGGTTTCTAGCCAAGGTATGCAGTGGGATGTTTGATGTACTCTGTGTAATGATTGCCACAAATTAATCAGCACACAAACTGTTTTATTCTCTGTGTGTGTGTGCATTGTAAGGAGAGTTAGGCAATTAGGACCTATTTCTTTAGCAAATCTGAAATAAACAGCTCAGTATTAGACACCACAAGTCTCGTGGTACATTAGATCCACAGTAATTATTCATCTTGTAACAGGAAGTTTGGACCTGTGATACTTGTCAGAATCAAAGTAAAGACACTGTGTCGACTGAAAGAAATAAACAGATACGATAAGAGGCTGAGGGTGTAGTGTAGTGTAGTGGCCGAGCACTTGCTAGGAGGTTGGGAAGAAGAGGACTTTGTACACAATGACCGGATAAAGGGAACCTCACGCACAGACTGCCGGGGCCACAGCCGGGCACGACCGGCTTTGGAGGGTGGCAGCCCAGGAACTGCCTGTTCCACCCTAGACTGCTGCCAGTGGTTTTTGTGGCCAAGGATTCTGTGTGAGTTGCTTTTCTCTCGTTGCTGAGACAAAATCCCCAAGACTCGAAGCTAAAGGGGAAAAGGCTTTCTTGGTTCCCAGTCCGCAGAGCTCTCAGTGCACAATCCGCTGGCTCCGAGGCAGGGAGGGCAAACAGGCTCGAGGAGGAGGGACAACAGGGCACACAGAAGACAGCAGAGGCAGCCGAACCTTCACTGTGTCTTTCTGCTCTGCTATCCCGTCCAGACCACCAGGATTAGAGCGGTGCTGAGCTAATCACTCACTAGCCCCTCACACGCCCTCGACCTCCCATCACACTTCAGATTCAGCCGCCTCTGACGGCAGGAGCCTTTGGGGGTCTTTCCCAAACCAAAACAAGTTCAAAGCGATGTCTGCACTCCTTGTTTTGTTTTACAGCTTCCCTGGCCTCAAGCTTCCTTAATAATATCACATGCTATCCTCTGTGACGTCCATCCTGGCAAAAAGTCCTTATCTTTGGAATCTCTCTCCCTTTATTATCGAGCTTATGACAGACCCTTTGACAAACACTTCCTCATTTCTCCTACCCCAAATATGTGCTGTTTTAAAAGATAAAATGCTCTAAGAGAAATTCCCCAAACTGAGAAACCCCTAAAATTTCTTTCAGGCAAAGCGAATGTTGGCCTTGACTAAGAAAATAAAGCAGTGATGATCTCCTCAAAGGAGCTCTGTGTTGTCTTTCTAAACCTCACACATTGGGGCCAGGGATTTAGCTCAGTGGTTCCAGCTCCTGTCTTGCAAGCTCAGCATCCTGAGTTCGATCCTCAGTAACCACATACAACAATGCTGGGTGTGGAGACTCACACCTGTGATCCCAGCACTCAGGGGGTAGAGGCAGGAGGATCGCTGTGAGTTCAAAGCTGGCCTGGGCCACATAGTGAGTTCAGGGTCAGCCTGGACTGCAAAGTGAGATCCTGTCTCAAAAAAAACCAAAACAAGCCTTGCACATTTGCTTGAGAAGTCTGAATTGGGGTCTTGGGTATGAATTCAGGTGTGTTGATCAGTATTTATGTCTTCAGAAATCATGTAGAAACAATTGGAGGAATTCTTTTCATTGTACTTTAATAAAAATTAGAAAGAAGTATAAGCTGAAGAACTTTGACAATTCACAAAAGGCACAGGGAGAGATGGGGGTTATGCACCAGCCGGGGGGTGGGGGTACAGACGAGTGGTTCTGAGTGGGGAGGAGGCAGTGGCAGGGCACAAGTGCCCCCAAGGAGGAAGCTGTGGCACAGGGCACAGCTTCACTGTGAAACCAAAGCAGCTGCTTGCAACAGGTGTGGACAGGGCAGAGGCAGAAGCAGCTGCAGTCTCTCCGGGTTACAGTCTGATACAGAGAAACGAAAAAGGTAGCAGGTAGCGTCCTCAGGCCAGTTGTCTTTGCAGGAGGCAGCGCCCCCTGGTGGCAGCAGGTGGTGGGACGTCTTCCCAGGGCCCTGCCCCACCGAGACGCTTCCTCCAGATCGCTGCCCCAGGACGACTCACCAGATGGTCAGCGAAGCCGCGAGACCAAAATGGCCATGGCACAGAGATGCTGCTCTAAACACAGGCAAAGGCATCGAGGGTCCACCGTGAACAGGAAGTGTTTGCCAGCGGGGCAGCTGAAACCAGAGATTTCACCATGAGTGTTTCGAGTGTTTTCATTTTTAAAAAGATACTTTAACTCTATGATAAAGATCATAAAGCAGAAAGGCAGATTTCCACGGGAAAGATAGTAGGGATAAAGAAATTAAATGTGAGCTGGCAGAATTCCAAGAAGGAAATTATAGAAAAATAAAACATCACAGGAATAAAGTTGGAGAACAAGAAAAAAAATACCAAAGTAAATGCAGAAAGGCATGCAGAGGAAAGAAATTGGAGAGAAAATTTACAGATACATGACAAGATTCTAAGTGATTAAAGTGCAAAGACGGTCCCAGGCACGAACTGTAGGGTTTCACAAGAAAGGAAAGCAAGAGAACAGAGACGCACTGTGGTTTGTGTGCTGAAGTTCGTCCCGTACGGTCATGATCACGTTGTGTGGAAACTTTATGAGATGGGGCCCAGGGGCGGTGGTAGGTCACTGGGGGCAGTGCAGCTGGAGGGGAGTCCTAGTCAGGCCCCATCAGAGCACGCGGTTAAAAGCAATCCAGGCCCAGAAAGTCATCTCTCCCTCCTACACCGTCCTGTCCCACCGTCTGTCGCGTTGTGCTGTAGCACTCACTAGAGCTGAGCTCTTGAATTTACAGATGTGAACTAAATAAATCTCACTGCTCTATAAATTCCTCACCTCACGTGCTCTGTTACAGCAACAGAAAACAAACGAATGCAAGGTGTACTGTAAAGATCCACTCTGGTTTGCAGTTGGAATCTCCAAAATTCATGATTTGAAATTTCGCCCTGCTGCGTGGCAGGAAGAGGAGGGGCGGTGACCGAGTCCCGAGGCCTCGTCACAGGGCAGCGCCCCAAAGCAGGGCTCTAAGAACCAGCTCAGGCAGAGGAGACAGCCTCGTCTCCTTTCCCTTCTACTAGCCCGATGTGAACCCAGCAATGAGGCACCATCTCGGAAGCAGAACAGAGCCCTCACCAGACTCTGAGGCTGGCCTTACAGTTTTCCAGCCCACAAAGCTGTGAGAAAGAGTTTCTGATTTTTATAAATCACTGAGTTTGAGGTATTTTTTAAATAACAGCACAAACAGACTAAGGCCTAATGAAAGAAAAATAGGGAGAGAGTCTTTGGAGGAAGTCAGGCAAAATGATCAAATTCCTTAGTAGAAGAGAATTAAAAAATAATCAGTCTATTCAGATCTCTGCACAGCTCCATTCAATATCAGGAGACATTTACCCAGCTTCCAGGGAAGGACTCGGGCCCTGTGACCCACGAATACAACTCTCTGAAACACTAAAGGTGGAGACAGTTTTGAGCCTGAATCTGGGGACAAACAGTTTGATATCTCAAGGAGAAGGCTTTGCACGAAACTTCTCGAACAAACACCTGGAGAGTGAATTACAGTTTACCAGTAGACGCCCTGGAGCCTCCGGGGTGAGCACTGAATATATAAAGGCTGGGAGTCACGAAAGTGGGGTATGTGTTAGGACAAGAAAGTGAAGAAAGTTAAGGAAAGATAGAAAACCAGGTACCAAAAAATAAGTAAATGATAAAAAATAATTGAGCCAACATCCCCTTGATGACGAAGTCCTACACGTGGGAACAAGACACGAAAACCAGCTGCTGTGAGTTCTAATTAACACCGCGCTTCCTAGTGAGGGAAGGAAAGCCAGAAAACAACGAGCAAAATGTATGTGGAAAGAAAGACTATCACCATTTTTACAGAGTTCGGGTAGTACACACATAAAATTCAAAGTAACTGTGGATCGATTATTTAAATTAGTAAATTAGTAAGATTCCTGGAAATGCACTTGAAAATCAATAACCTGTAGTATTTCAAATACCAATGACAAATAAGAAGTGAGCATTTTTAAATAATTCCCAGAATTCCACCTGCAGAAGGGAAGGGTTCAGCTTTTAATAAACTAACCTTTCACTGATAGCAACTATAAACTCCAGAAAACATAGAAAGCAAGCAAATATACCCCCAGAAAATCCCTGCCTGGGGATCATCAAAGGGGAGTCCCACACAGCAGCCACAAGCCCCACCGCGAAGCAGGAAAGGGCCGCACCGCTGCCCCGCTGGCAGCTTGATCTTATGCTCCCCAAACTCCCAAGCAGTGAGAGGGAATTATTAAGTGAGTTCTCTTACACCAGAAAACACAGGACCAGGAAGACAAATAACCGAAATTAAATAACCTGGTGATGCATCCCAAGGTATTAGAAAGACATCAATGAGTGAAACCGTGAATCAGTAGGAGGAAAGAAATCATAAAGGTCAGGGCAGAAGAAAGTGAAATAAAGCCTAAGACGGCAATACCGAGGCACTGTGAAACAGAGAATTGCTTCTTTGAAAAGCTAAAGACACTTAATAACCCTCAGGCAAGCTAACCAGATAGAAGGCACAAAAATAGAGACATAAAATGGAGTATTATAACAGATACCTCTGTTTGGTATGTTTTTGGTTTTAGGGACTGAACTTGGGACCTTGCACTTGCCAGACAGGTGTGGCAGCCCTGAGCTACATCCCCAGCACATAAGAGATGTCTCTGAAATACGTAAGATTGGTAGGAAATATTTTGAAAAGTTATATGACAATAAATTGGAAAATCTAGAAGAAATAGAGAAATTTCTACACACATATGATCATCAAAATTGAACCAAAGGGTTATAAAAAAGATAAATAGAACAATAAGAAGCAATGAAATTAAAGTAGGAATCGACAGTGCCTCGCCAAAGAAAAGTCTCGGACTGAATGGGTTTGCTGCTGAATTTTACAAGACTTTTAAAGAACTAATACATGTGCTCCTCAAACAAAGAGGAAGAGCTCTTCCAAACTCATTCTCTGAAGGCAACATTGCCCTCCTACCAAAACACAACAGATACACGAAAGAAAAGAAAATTATAGACTGATGTCTTTGGTGAACAAAGATGCGAAAATATTTGCAAGTCAAATTCAACATCACATTACAAACATGACACACCAGGTCGGCGTCATTCCAGGAGTGCAAGTTTGGTTCAATGTGCACAAACCAACAGATGTGATTTGTTAATAAGAAGGATCAAGGTAAACGTCACATTATCTCAAGAGGAGCAGAAAAATCTCTGACAGGGGCCGGGGATTTAGCTCAGTGGTTGTGGCTCCTGTCTTGCAAGCACAGGGACCCGCGTTCGATCCCTGGTAACCACATAACAATGCTGGGCGTGGAGACTCATGTCCAGCAGCAACCAGTACCACACACCACAGTGCCGGGCGTGGTGGCTCACGCCTGTAATCCCAGCACTAGGGAGGTAGAGGCAGGAGGATTGCTGTGATGTGAGTTTGAGGCTGAGCTCAGGGCCAGCCTGAACCACAAAGCGAGACCCTGTCTCAAAAAACCTAAAAAAAAAAAAAGAAAAATCTCTGACAATATTCAGTATCTCTTTGTGATGAAAACCTTGAATGAAATAGGTATAAGAGTATAATATCTCCACACAACAAAGGCTATATGTGAATGCACTATGGAAGAAATCGGGAAAACAATACCGTTTATAGTAGCTTCAAAAAATAAAATGAAATATCTAAGGATGAATCTAATCAAGGGCATGAAAGACCTGTGCAATGAAAACGGTAAAACGCTAAAGGAAGAAACCGAAAAAGATGCTGGAAGATGGAAAGAAGCCCGTGCTCATGCGCAGGGAGAATTAATATTGTTAAAATGGCCATACTGACAAAAGCAATGTATAGATCCAACACGATCTCCATCACAACAGCCACGATACACTTCACAGTACCAGGAAATAATCCTAAAATTCAAACAAGAAGCAGAAAGGACCTGAATAGCCAGAGCACCCTGAGCAACAGTGCTGGAGGCGTCATAGTACTGCACACGGTGTCAGACACTCACAGAGCCACAGTCCCAGCAAGGGCGTGAAGACGGACAGACAGACCGCTGGCACGGATGGAGCGGGATGGAACAGAGCGGAACGGAACAGGTCCAGCCACCTCCAACTGTCTAATTCTCAGCAGAGGGGCCAAAAACATACTCCTGAGAAAAGACAACCTCTGCAGCAAGCGTGGGGGGGCAACAGGGTGTACACTTACAAAGCTTAAACGAGTTCCCTGTCCTCATCCTGTACAAAAGCCATCAACTTAGAATGGATAAAAGAGCATACGACAAGACCTGAGCATTTGCAACTTCTAGAGGAGGACATGGGGACACTTCGAGGTGTTAGTACAGCTGTACGTCTTTGAACATGACTCCAACAGCTCAGGAACTAGTGGCGAGAATCAACAGAAGGGATCGTGTCAAATCAGGTCTTCTGCACAGCAGAGGAAGACAACCAGGCTCATACGGTGGGAGAAGATCTTTGCCAGCTATTCATCTAGAATATGTAAAGGTAAAAAAAGTGTAACACCAAAGAAAAGTAACTCAGTCAAAATGGGCAAATAAGCTGAACTGACATCTCTCCAAATGCAGAACAAATGGCCAATAATTATATATTTTTTAGTGATCAACATCTTTACCCATCAGGAAACGCAAATCAAAACTACCTGAAGATCGCATCTCATCCCAGGTTGAACCACCATGACCGAGGTACTAGTGAGGGTGGGGAGAGAAACCTCCTGCCTCACTGGTGGAAATGTAAAGGGTAGAGCAGACTCAGGAAGCGGGCCCACGGAGAAGTGAGAGCGCTGCTACGCCACCCCGGCGCCTGTGTACCGGAGGAGTTAGTCAGTGTACGACAGACGTGTGCACAGCCTGCTCATGGAGGTATCGTCCCGACGGCCACGGCACGGAATCAGCGGGTGAAAGACGCAGAGAACGTGGTGAGCAGACCCAGGGGAGTATTACCCAGCCGCAGACAGGAATGGAGCCGGGTCGTCTGCAGGCAAGTGGAGGAGCTAGAGCTCTCGAGGGCAAGACAGCTGAGGCAGACTCAGAAAGATGGCGTGACAGCCGTGGGACAGTTGGGAAGGGGAATGGGGCCAGGGAAGCAGGGAGCAGGGGTGCGTCAAATTAGTTATCGCATGCATGAGGATGTGTCCCCAAAGCACTCTATCCTTTCATTACAGTGTGCTAATGGTCACACACATGTACGCCTCCTTGGTGAGGCTGGGACACCTAGAAAGCCCAGGGTCAGGCGATGGGCAGAGGAGCCAGGGACCCTGGAGGCAGAAGGTGACCAGACACGACTTGATCAAACAGTGGACCTGCAGAGCAGGCAGACAGAGAGGGAGAGGAAGCCCAGCCGGGGGCCTGGGAGCCTGGAGGAGCAGCGGCTCCGGCACAGGCTGCGTGAGCACCCCTGAGATGGTAAAAGGCAGAGGGGCCAGTGCCGTCGACTGAGGCTGCTCTGCCCCGTCTGTCTCAGTGGCCCTAGTGGCACTGACTGTGTGGCCACCACACCTACAGGAAAGCTGCAGCCACAGCTCACGGTCCCTCGGCCCCTGGGACGCAGGCAGAATTGGCTGGAGGCCCCGCGTGGTCCCAGGAGTACCCTGCATGGCATAACGGCACACCTGCCACACCTGTCCCCATTTCCAGGTGAACACAAAAGCCCAGGCCTGCAGGGGACAGATTCACTACAAAGTAACTGCTTGTGAAACTTCCTTCTAGGTCTTTGACCTTCCAAGTTCTCCACAATAAGCTTATCTTTCTTTTGATGTCTTGGCACTGGGAAAAGAAGCCAGGACCTCACACACTGGGATACTGCTCGACTGCAGGGCTCTGCCCAGCCTACATCTTACATTTCTATGTTGGGGGAGACCGCACAAGTATTTAATAAACTAGAGGTTAAATAATTTCCTTCCATAAAATATGCCAGTGCTGGAACCTGGCCTTCTGATCCCATCAGCCATACCCAGGAGCGCTGGCTCGCCGTGCAGCTGGGTTTAAATTCTGCAATTATGAAAAGTAATCCGAAGATAATTGAAGAGACAGGGTGAGTCATCAGGCAGATTACCAAGAGGCCCGGGCCAGCTTGCTCCAGGGAGATGTGCTGGCAGCTGCCAGGCCCCTGGGCACCGCTCAGGCTCGGCTCGGCTTTTGCACCGTGAGAACTCGGCTGCCACCCACATGAACATACTGGCCTTTGGTGAAGAGACGAGCTCGGGCACTGAAAACAGGCCGGTGGCTGTGGACCGAAGTTTCACCTGGAACGAACGCTGACCACGCTCGAATCTCCTCAGGGAACCAGGAGATCCTGGTTTCTTCAATCACACAGCCTGGAGACCCCCAGGGCAGGAGAAGCTGGGGGAAGGCCGGAATCCATCCTGTGGAAAGCAGCTGGACACAGCCGGCGGCTTCTCGGTCCCCACGGAGGGCCCTGATCTCCTCTCCCGCTGCTTCCCTCTGAGTTGCAAGATGCCCACCTGAGACTCCACCTGCATGAAAAAGCTGCTGAAAGCCAGGCATAAGGATTCATGTCTGTAATCCCAGCATCCTGGAGGCTGAGGCAGGAAGATCACAAGTTTAAGTGTAGACTGAGCAATTTAACAAGACACTGTCTTATAGTTTAAAAAAAAAATTAGAAGGGCTATGGGTGTAGCTCTGTGCAAAAGCTCTGACTTTGATCTCTAGTACCACCAAAGAGTGAAAAAAAAAGTGCTAGGTTGTGAACTTGTCTCCTGCACAGCCCAGTTGTGCCAGGAAGTAGAGTGGGTGCCAAAAGACCAAAGGAAATGCCCAGCAATGGCCTGTGAAGGAGACAGGTTCATCAGGACCCACTAACAGGTATTAATGGAAGCCAGGGGGAGCCGACACTGGCAGGGAAAGGTCCAGGAGAAGCACACAGGGTCCAGTAGCACTGTCAGAAGGTCCACAGTGTCCTTGCTCTTCGGTTATCCCACAGTGACATTGCCTCCAAGTCCAAGAGGGGCCGACGTGACAACAGGCTCGGCAGTGAAGGGCTGATGTTTGCAGGAGTCCCAGGACAAATGCAGCGGTGGCAGCTGGATCACAGCAGGTCTCCTCTCTGCACCAGGAGCCCCCAGGGAGATGTTTCTTGATTGGCTCCCCTTGCAGTGACATCGTTAGCCTGCTTTGTCCTGTGGCACGACCAGCATTCTGGGGGGCAGCTGGCTCAGCATGTGCAGAAGAGCAGCTTCTGCAGAGTGTCAGTTGGCACCATCTCCTGTATTCTTCAGATGCCCATCCAGAATGTCAGGTTTGGGTACATTTGCAATGTCCCGTTGTCTTGGCAAGAGGCTTGGGAATCAAAAGGCACATCTGGCTTGGGTCTAGATGTCCCCACAGCCTCGTGCAGTTGTAGCTGGGGCTTTCAGAGTGGCTGGATCTACAGTGTGTGACACTGGGTCGATGCCTGGTGCAGTGCTAGGCTCAAGGGCACCAGGAGGAAGGGTGCGAGCGCTGCCGCCCCAGGGTAAGACGGGGAGGGACAGGGAGGGCTGCGGTCCCCCCCTTGTTGCTTTTGGATCTTCTGCCTGCCCTGAAGTGTTTCTCCTCTGCCATGTGCTGCCCGCCCTGGAGCCAAAACCTCTGCAAACTGAGCCAAACGGCCCTCTCCTTATCTAACTCTGGGTCTCAAGTATTTTGTCTCAGCCATGAGAAAAGTAACCAAGGCATCTCAGGGACATGGTATGAAGGGCCCTAATTTTCTCCGGAAGACACCAAGCTCCATGGAGCCTGCACCTGGCAGTGCCCACTGTGCATTTCATAAGTGAAAGAGGAGTCAGTGAATGAGTAGTACGGGCTGCTAGAGGCCGACTGCCGGGCCTGACCCCAGGGCTGTTCCTGGAGACAAACAGCGGAAACCTGCCCCGCTGCACTTCTGACTTCGGACCTCGATGTTCCAAACCCAACTGTCTCGTCTTCGTGCAGGAAGGTTGCCGACGACGTGGTGCTGTAGGTGGGGACAAAGCTTCCTGCTCCCTCCCAGCCCCAACCTCACCCCTCTTCCCAACACCCACGTCCCAAGTGTCCCCTTCTTCCCACCTCCATGCTTCGCTCTGCTTTGGGGACCCTGACGTGCTCCTGTCCTGACACTGCTGAAACAACACCCAGGAAACGTCTGTAGGATCTGCCACTGAGGCCCAGCTGCCTGAGCCACCTGGAAGGCTGGACAGCCAGCTTGGGCCAGAGGCTCCTGGGGGCCGGGACTGGGCTCATGAGCGGTGGCTTCAGGGTGGCCTATGAATTCTGAGGGCTTTCGGGAATTACCTTCTCGAACCTGCACCTTCAACTGCTGAAGCGGGGAGCAGGCAGGAGCTTGCAATGGTCCCCACCATAATCCCGGTGCTGCCCCACCCCCTGGTGAGCACTGCCCTGCCCCACAGTCCCTCTTCTGGTCCCGCCTTGCAGTCTCGGTGAATTAAATCTTGGCGTGCCTTCCACGCGCCACACCTGGGCCTCGCCAGCTCTTCTATCCGGTTTGTCTCTCAATGTCCCGCACTGGCAGTTTCCATTCCCTTGTCTTTTTCCTTTGCTCACAGGGGGTCTGGAGAAGCTGAGGGCCCACGCTGCCCACAGCTGAGTGCTGCTGGTCAGTGGGGCTGGGTCCAGGGCGCCACTGTGCCCAGGAGCTGTGCCCTGTCCAGCCCCAGTGCCACAAGGCTCTTCACGGGGGCACCAGGGAATGACTGTCCTCCCTCCTCTCCAGAGCTCCCAGAGGCATCTGCTGCTCTCACAGGGCCACTGGGAGCTGGGAAGCAGCAATGCCCGATTCTGCCACTGCTCTTATTACTTGGAACACTTCATTACAAGAAATGCTTCCTACTGCTGCCAGTTTGGGGCCTGTCCAAGCTCTCGATGTCCTAGACAGAGGCCTGACAAGGGCACCCCCGAGGGCAGCAGAAGCAGCGGCCGATCTGCAAGAGGAAAGACAATGCCCACTCCATAGGGCTGGAGCAATCCAGTGGGAAGAGCCTGTGGCACCAGGGGGCTTGGGGTAGAGGGTTCAAAGCCTTAGAATTTGGGGTGGAAGTAAGGGTCTGGTCTCCGATAGGACTTCTGCCAGTGGGCAATTTGACTTGGGCTCTCTGCTGAGCAGTGGAGTTTTGATCTCCTCTTGCCCTTGGAGGAATGTCATGGACTCCAAAGTGCATGGGGCTCAAGTCTGCATAGTCAGGTGAGTAGGGTAGGGTCGTCCGAGGGATGCAGAAGACAGCCGGGCACATGCCAAAGCCTTCCTTGCACAGCTAAGTTACCTGCTTACCTTCCTCCACTCCATTTCCATGTGGGCATCCTGGTCCTGGGCTGCAGGTGAACTTGGAGACAGTGGACCCAAGGTGGGCTGACCCTCTGTGTTCCCAGCGGTTTTCTCTGTCACCTGATGCCTCAGATCTACCCCAGAAGGTGGCTCGAAGGGAGCCAGCCCTTCCTCCTTCCTCAGCCTTTTCCTTAGCCACCGGCCTCACTCTGAGCAGGAAGAATTTTTATTACTTGTCTCTACAGTCATAGATTGTTCTGTTGGCTTCCTACGGCAACCAGCTTGGTCTTGTTTGTGTTTTACTACTGGATTGAAGTCTGTTGTGGTCATTGTCTTAACCCAGCTCAGGCTGTCTGGCCTCTGGCACATGGGAACATCTCCCAAGTACAACTTGGTCATTTTTCTTTGTTGTGGAGAAGGGAGTTGAGGAGACCTTGGTCAAGGTGACAGACTCCAAGACAGAAGCCTCAGGTTTCCACAGTGAGGTGACAGGGTGGGTGCTCCACGCTCCCAGCATAGGAGGCTGGCTCAGAGGTGCAGGTGTTCTCTTGTCTTAAACTTGTCTCCTAAGCCAAGGTCTTAGGGGCCATGTTATTTTGCTCCTTTGAAGTCTGCAGGTAAATCTCCACACTAGGGGTAAGAAAGTAGAAAGCACTGTCAGGGCAGAGCCAGTAACACCCTTACTGCATTTCTTCTAGGATAAGCCTTGAGGATTTGGGTCAGGGCATTTGGAATGACAGTCCCTCAACCTCACCCGGTCCAGCCAGCCCAGGGGGTGGGGAGCCCGAGAAGCAGCTGCACCTGGGTCTGGGCCTGGGCACTCCCGGAGAGGCTGCCCCTCACACCACCCTACGGACAGGGCTCTTTTGCACTTGCTCGTTAGGGCTTTTGGTGAAACCGCTGTCCTGCTGCTGGTCCTCCTGAACATGTCTTCTGCAGACCTACAGTCTGGGGACAAGTGGGGAACTCTGCACTCCTGCTGCTGGCAGAAGGTCACAAAGCAGTTTCCTCCTTTGCCGATCATAGGTTTTCTTTTCCTGCACCTGGGGCCCAGACATCCAGACCAGCTTTGAGCCACTGTAGAAAGCCCAGCAGACTCCCCCCGTGGAAGGACCCCTTTCTTCTCTGGCTATCTAGTACGGCACGTTAAACAAAGCTTAGCTTGTCGCCAGCGGCTCAACCAAAGCTCTGTGGGGAGATTCGGAGCAGGGTCGGTTGGAAAGCTCTGTTCTCTCTTTGGCCTTGAGAGCTCGGGTTTCCGAGTCCGGGTTTCCGAGTTCAGGCCTGGGTGGATATGCCTGTCCTCCACTCGGCCAGGTCGTGAGCAGCTGTCAATAAGTGCTGAGTGTGGAGGAGGCTGTCGGCGGCCATCGCACCCTCAGCCAGGCTGTGGGGACCTCAGGGTGGGCCACACCGGGCGTCCCAGGCCCCAGGAGAAGACTGGCTCCCTAGAGAGGAGAAGAGCTCTGCGTCTCTTTCCTTCTATACTCAGAAGCAGCCCGGGATCCAGGGATCCTGAGCAGGTGCCGCCTCCTGCCTCCTTCCAGACATGTGCCTCTGAGCCTTCTCCACTGTAAAGCTCATTTCTCCAAACATCTTCATTGGATGCTGAGCTAAATGGAAAGAGCAAAAGTATCCAGTTTGTATGCATTAGGGGGAAATCCACAGTGAGTGTGGGCTCAGCTATAAGGGAGGACGCAAAGGTCACCTCTGTCCAGCGTGAACCGAACAGCCAGCACTCGGCTTGGTCGCCTGTGTAAAAGCCTCAGGCAGCCCTCGGCAGCCCAGGGAACAGTGTCCAGGGCTGGGACCCATCCTACTGGTCGACCTCCTTTCAGCCTCCCCTGGTGTTGCTCAGCGGCCCTCTTCACTTGGACCCAGAAACTGCGGACCCTGAGCAGGACTGTGCAGCTCAGTGGCCACTGCTATGTAAGCCGAGCAGCTGGCTGTGGTCAGGGAGTGTCGGTTCTGAGGGTTTCCCTGCATGCCCACTGTCATCTGCGGGCCTCGGCAAAGATCATCCTGCTCTGCCCTCCACCTGCCATCCAGGGCACGAAGGCAGGAGAGACCTGCAGATGGTGTCACCTGGCCTGAACAGTGATCGTGCTCCTGGGTCATGCTCAGGGAGGAGACAAGACAGTGTCCCTCAAAAATCGAAAAGCAGAGCCCAGACTCCCCCAAGAGTGAAGGGTGACCGTCTGGCTCCGTCTCCACCCCCCCTGCACCTGGCCGGCATGCTTCTGGAGGAAGGGTCTCCCTCCTCACAGACCCCACTGCCAGCAGGGAGACCCTGGCATTGAAGAGCCTGCCAAGGGCCCACCCTAGGGGCCGGCCTTGCACATGCATGTACACACATATGTGGCTCAGAGCTTCCTGATAAATCAGTCTGGCATCTGACGTGAGTGGAAGCACCCCCCCGCCATCTCCTTCAATGGCCCCAAAATGTACAAGAAACAATAAACCTTCAGTATCTTTAAAGACAGACCTTTCCATCTCTATTTCAGGACACAAGAGTTGGATTTTCATGCAACATATAAATGTTCCACTTTCCCGCCTTCAGAGACTGCTCAGCAGTCTTTCTTCCCTCTGTCCAAGAGTAGCTAGCGTAGAATAATTTCCACGGGTCTAAGGAAACTCAGGGTCTGAGGCAATGCGCACCCTCGCTGCTGACTCAGGACTGCACACGTGCACAGCAAAGGCGGAAACTGGCACTGCCACGTCTGGCCCGAACTGGTTTCCTTTGTCACATCTGCTGCCGTTTCCATCCTGCTTGTTACATTTCTATTTCAGGTTTTCATAGAAATTTCTACTTGAAGTTTCTTATACGCTTAGAATTCCCGACACATTTTCTGCAGCCTCTTCCGAATGCAGTCTGGAAGAGACATCTGAGAAAGACAGAGCCAGCTAACAAACTCTGCGCCTAACCAGGAAGGGGCCAGCTCCTGGGAGAGTTTTCAGTAAAAGGTGCAGTGGTGGCTTCATAAAGGACACCGAGCAGGTCACAGTGAACACAGGGAAGCTGGCCAGGTCCCCTTCGGCACCCAGGGGGTCCCTGGTAGCCGGGAGCACACCCATTGTGGGCCCTGGACACATCCTCCTGGGCAGGGGTCCCCTCCAGCAGGGCACCGTATCCATCAGCCTCTGAAGGATGTAAAAGGCTGGCCACCTGCCTCGGGGGTTCCTCCGAGGGCCCCTCTGGCTCTGGAGGCCCATGGGCCAGCTGGGGCATTCATGGTGTCCCCAAGCAGCCCATTTGGCCCTCTGCCCAGTCCTTCCCAAGGGACCCTAGGCCAAACCCTCACACCCATCCCCTGGCTACCTGGGCAGAGCTCCTGTTCCAGAATTTGTCTTGGCCTGGGCAATGCCACTTCCTCCGGCCTTTGTCATAGCTGCCTTTGCTCACTAGTTTTCTGCCTTTGGCAAGAGGTCACTCTGTTCTGTCCTCCAGAACCTCATGCCCTGGTTCCAAGGCACAAGCTTAACAAAATGGTCTCATACGGGGAAAGCTCTTCATCCAATTTATTTTCTGCAAAGAATCAATGAGAAAATAATTTTCCTCTCAAACTCCAACGTGGAAAGTATCCCAATCTTTCAGGGATCCAAAGTGATGTGTCCTCAGCTCCCCTGGATGGCCCAGTAGGGCCCCCAGAATAATCCTGTGGCGGGAAGCTTATTCTCTGAGTTAGCTCAAAATGCTCCTTCTAAGTAGCTCATCTGAAAGTCAAGTTGTCCCTTGAAGTTGTGAGCCATAAATTAGGTAAAAAATCTTGCCGGGAAAATTCTAAGCACCTGACACTCAACAAAACTGAATGAAGCCATTCAAAGTCACTTCTGAAGGAAAAGGTTTTAGACATTGTTTCGCAGAAACAGAATTTCCAAAGGTTGAATCCAGCCGCCCGGAGTTCCTCCGACCTCAGTGCCGCGGGCTGTCCCCCTTCCTGTAGGTCTGGTGAGGGGATCGTTCCCCTGACTTGTGGCAGGTCTGTCTGTGACCCACAGGATGGGTAAGAGCGCAGGTGGCTGCATTGACATGTACGAGTATTCATGTGCTGCCATTCAATATCTCCCGAGTTAGTGTATGTGTGAGAGCAGGTTTTAAATCGCCTGTCTGTCCCCTCCCTCTCAGCATCACATCCCAGCCCTGGTCATACGCACTGCCAGTCGCAAGTGCAGGTGGATCCACTACTCCCCCTGATGGCACCTCCCATTTACTGCCACGAGGGGCCCAGCATGATCCTCAGACTTCTTCCCACACTGGACCCCTGGAGCTTCCCTCTCTCAGGAGTGGCGGCAGCAGCCTAGGATCCACTCCAATTTGTCACACTTACCCATGATGGCATCCCCTGAGGGCCGGGACAAGGTACGTGAGCACAGCTCTGGGTCCTCAAAGCATAGCTGCTGTTCCAGTGCCACGTGCATGTGACATTTCACAGACTCTGCAGAGGGGGCCTCTCACACGGGCTCCAGTGCGCGGCCCCCCCCACCCCCCCGTGCAGTCCGGGTGCCTACATCCCCGCACGTCCAGCTTCCTCAGGTATGGGAGGCTCGCAGGGTTCCTCCCTCATCATGGCGCTGTTACCCTGCGGAGGCAAGTCGATTCCAACAGGGACCTTCACCTTTTCTCACCAGGGCCCTGCAGGTGCTGGCCTTGCTCCCTGTGGGCTGCTCCACTCCGTCTGAAGAGTGACCACAGAAGTCCCCGGGGGCACCCTGGCCACATCGCGCCCACAGCCTGCTAGAGGCCTCAGTGTGGACATCCCACCTGCCTGCTTGACCGCTGCCTGCTTATGAGGACAGCAGAGCTCAGGCTGTTGCTCCAGCGGGTCAGGTGGGTGGGGAGGGGCTGGGTCCCCACTTCACTGGTGGCAAACGAGCACAACAGGAAGTGACCTGCAGGCAGGGCCTAGGAGACTCCACACTGTCCAGCAAGGAGCTGAACTAGGCAAGGGGAGTCCCCAGCCCCAGAGCCAGTGCCTCGCATGACAGGAAAGCCTGCACCTATCAGGCGCCCCTTCCCATCAGCCCTCACAGGGCAGAGACATGGCCTCCTAAAAGAAAAGAAAGGAAAACTAGTGTCTAAAGGTCAGGACATACTGCACCAGGTGGGGGGCAGCCAGAGTGCCCAGCTCCCAGGAGGCAGAGGGGAGACAACAGTGTGAGTTCAAGGCCGGCCTCGGCTCGAGTGAGACTGTCTCAAGAGAAAACGTGCTTTTTCCCCTGAGAAACTGCTTCTTACCCCACACACTGGTGTCAGGGTCCTACAGAAGGCCCTCTGCAGCTCTAACTGTTCTCCTAAGGAGTCTTGAGGCAGGAACATCCATCCCAGGCCTCCCCCAAAGCCAGAAACGGTCCAAGGTACCTAAGAGATTCAACCACAGAAATAGCAAAAACTTGTGCCCAGCAACCAAAACCGCGAACTAAATCCAAAGGCGAAGGAAGGAGCCAGTCGGGAATCGTCAGTACAGTGCACATGGACACATGGCAGAGGTGGGTTGCTCTCCTTACTACCCAGACAAGCACTCAGAATCAATAAGCAAAAGACACACAGCACAACAGAAAAATTAAAAATGTGCCAGAGACGGGCAGTTTTCCAAATGGGCAATAAGAAAATGAAGAGATGTTTCACATCACCATCAGTAAATAAATTAAAGTGACAAAAAAGCTTGTTTTACTGAAGAGATTGTCCAAGATGGAGCGAGGTGGCAGGATTCCCGGCTGGCTGAGAAGGTGGGAAACGAAAGGCCGGCCCCCAGGCTGAGCCAGCCAGCCTACGTCTGCAGGGCGTTTGGCAAGAGCAGTGGCTCTGCCCCTGCAGGCTTCTTCGAGGAATCCACTCTGGCAAAACGCTCGTCATTCCAAGGTCACACAAAGTGTGTGTCACAACACTAGCTTGGGAACGCGCCAGACGGTGATTAACCGTTCACCTG